>JANIPN010119255.1:0-54746 GCA_027478595.1 Erythroxylum anguifugum
AGCGGCCCCTACTCTGCCACAATTCTATTCAGCAAAGGGTAAAGACCGTCTCGACTCTTGACCATTGCACATACCCGCCGCCGCCCTAGTAATAGCAGCGTCAGGAGAAGCATCAGCAACTTACTCTGCTACCAGTTCGCGGCCCACCTTAATTCCCCCCTCTGGCCTCCACACTCGTCCATTCTCACATGCGTAAAGCCGCGTGCGCTTGCGAACAAGGTAAGTCGACACATGCAACCCCCGAGAACAGAAGTACGTGAACGTAGAAAACAAAACGTTCGAAAGAACCGTCCCTTCAGAAAGAAGGTAGAGAAGCCCAAGTGAACGAAACAAAAGCCATCCTATCAAAGCCCAGGCGTCGTTGTACCCTGACCTATAATCCAGTTCTACTCCGCTTTGAGCACTACCGCCGGCCCGCATCCCATCATTCAATTTTCCTCGCCGCTCTTCCTCCGACATACCACTGCTACTACCACCACAACCACAACCTCTCACACCCTCACCACCCTCACCACCCTCACCACCACCATCACCACCACCTTTTCCTTCTTTTTCTTCCTCTTCCTCTCTCTACGACCTTGTCCTCGTCCAGCACCACTCAGCTTCAACAACCACACTCTTCGTTTCTTTCCGGCCGTGCCTCTGGGGAAACCCAAAATTAAAACAAAAATCCCCCAGCTCAAGTCGTCGCCTGCCTTCTCGCTCTTTCCCCCCCCTTCTCCTCTCTCTTTTCCACCCCCTCTTTAACCCTTCTTTGCACTGTTCTTCATGATCTCCAGCTGCGAGTTCTTAGGGAGGTAAGTTCGTGCGTTCTAATGCTGCGGGCCATTTTCTCTTCCCGCACTCTGCATCCACTGGCCTGTGGCTTGCATCTTCCCACTCCCCAAATCCCACCCCCACAGCCAGACACACCACAACCTCCATAACCTCCACCACCACCATTATTCTTTTCTCCCTTCACATTTACCACCTCCGCCACAGTCCTCACATCCTTCACTTTCGTTTCGCACCATTCTTCCTTCTTGCCTGCAACCCGCTCGCACAGTCTGTACGTTCACCAGTCCAGTTGGACTTCCCACATTCTCCTTCCCCCCATCAAGCATTCGAAAGCGCAGCAACGAGGCGCCGGGTTCTCGAACTGCGCCACGACAGATATGCAGGCTTGAGATTTGAACATCTACACACTACAATTGTCCACTACCTGTTTGCGTTCGGACTGTCTGTCCATTGATAACCTCAACTGACCTTGGTTTCTGTCCCAGGCCTCGCCGGATTCTCTAGCAGCAGCAGGATTGAAGAGAAGATACCCCGAAGACAGAATACACGTCACGAGCATTGATCCAGCACTGGCGTATTGAGTGTCTCTACTGTTTTCACGCGCGCAACGACCCGTGTATGAAGCGCAACGACCTTTGACGAATTCACGCACGATTATTCCCCTTCACGAACTTTCACGCCTTTAACGCGAGTAGCCGCTGGCTGCGCAGAAGATATCGGTAATCGTCTTTGAACTGCATGCAACTCGCATATGCTTGTTACAAAGCACCACGGTTATTCCGCATCCCTCCCACGGCGACCGTTTTACTACTAGCCGTGACAATCTCCAAAAAGCACGAGTGAATATCTTCCTGAGATTTGATTCTTTTCACGACCTGGTACGAGACACGAAGCTTGAACTTTCATTTCTTCAGCGCCTACAGTCTGTCTATAAGAACCCACCACATTACGGCCCACGACTGGCCCCTATCTTTCTACGACACTTCCAATCGCTTGCCTTCTTTCGGCTGCCTGAATTTCTCCGATAGATACGTGTGCTGTTGAATCTCACGCGCATAAGAGTGAAATACTGCTCGCAACTGCTATTAGCGACAGATCCGATCTCTATCTCTATCTGCCCACAACTAGGTCCTGTTTGAAGACTTTGTTGTGCCCGCTCAACCCTTTTGAATGAACAGAGCTCAACCATTGACTGAGCAAATACCATTCATTGATTACTTAGAACCCAGCTTCCTAGCCAATTCCTCTTCAATACCGTAAACCTGGAGCTACCGTCTATCTCCCAGGTCCAACAGCGTGGCGCCAGTGAGTGGTACACCTTACCTACATCTCAAAGACCGACTGTTTCGACTGAGCGTCTGCCTGAAATCCAGCAGCTCTCTCAGCCATATTCTTCAGGTCACCAGTACGAGCAGACCGCCCGCGTTGGATCCCTAGACTCTGCATCTAGCTTTGGTGGACACGGCTATACCCCATCGCTGACTAGCGCCTCGTCCGTGCCCAGCGATTCTGGCATCGGTTTGAAAACTCCTTCTGAAGGGTCACCTCACGCAACCAGTCGTCAAAAGGAGGACTCCCAATACTCCTACTCTGGTCAAGCTCCCGGCTCCCAAGTATACGGCCAAGACACCGAATCGTACAGTAACAACATGAATCACTCGCCATCCTATTTGGACCCTCAATCTAATCACATCTCAACGGGTCCATCATATGGGGCACAATCACAAACAGCCGGTGGCATGTCTCAGTACCAATATCAGCCTCAAGCGCCTATGCAAAGCGGACCGGGCTCTTACACTCCCACCCACGCTACCTATCCTAGTTACTATGGAAGCGTCACTTCTCCACAGGCCGTCAGCCAGCCAGTCTCGGCGCCTGTGAACACACAACTCGCACCGATTCCTGGTACGTTACAATCACTTTGTTCGGTTAGAACATTGACTCACTTTATATTTTAGCTATGAACATGTCACATAATTCCCACTACGGCGGCGCACCTGGAGCTGGTGCGCAGTATCATACTTTTGATTCCACTGGACAGGTTGCCCCTCCGGGCGTCAAGCCACGTGTAACTGCCACACTTTGGGAGGATGAAGGAAGTCTCTGTTTCCAAGTTGAGGCGAAAGGAATTTGCGTAGCACGAAGGGAAGGTAAGTGATGAATACATCATGAAACCCCCCATGCCCCATCATTTGCATCTTACAAGTGTCTCCCAATCCTTCAATGTCTAATTGCATGCCAGATAACCACTTCATAAATGGCACGAAGCTTCTGAACGTCGCTGGAATGACAAGAGGTCGTCGTGACGGGATCCTTAAAAGCGAAAAGGTTCGGCACGTCGTCAAAATCGGCCCTATGCATCTTAAAGGTGTTTGGTAAGATTGCCTTAACCATCGCGACGTCGCTCTTAAGCTAACAGTCTTCAAGGATTCCGTTCGATCGCGCTCTTGATTTTGCAAACCGAGAGAAGATTACCGAGCTACTCTACCCCCTATTTGTTCACAACATTGGTGCGCTGCTGTATCATCCCACCAATTCGAATCGAACAAGCATGGTAATGGAGGCCAATGCAAAACGACGCCAGACTATAGATAACAAACAACCCGGTAGTTTGATGAGCACACCGGGCCAACAGCCATCAGGCCTAATGCATCATCACTCTATGAGCAGCCAAATGTCTTCACAGCTATCGCAAGCACCGCATTCCCTTGCGCCGCACCCAAATTCGGGAAGGCCGGGTCTTGATCGCGCGCACACTTTCCCCACTCCGCCAACGAGTGCTTCGAGCCTTATAAATGCCTCAGATAACGCATATAACTGGAGCAACCAAAATATGAGCCAAAATGTTCAGAATTCCCAGCCTTTGGCTATTGACACCGGTCTTAGTAACTCTCGCTCCATGCCGTCTACGCCGGCCACCACACCCCCTGCAGCGTCGATGCACAATATGTCAGGTTATCAGAATCAGCAGTCATACGACAGCTCTCGCCCTGTTTACTCAGCTGCTCCTCAATCCCAAAGCCAATACGCGAACGCTACCCAGCAACAAAACATGGCTCGCTTTGGTCAGCCAATGGCAAACGCTTACATAAAAGGTGATATGGGACCTCCATCGCGTTCAGGCGGTGAAGGTGAGGAAATCAAGCAAGACCCGTATAGCCAGAGTCAGGGAAACGACCAAGTTCCACATACAGCCGGTGAAGATGAAGGGGACCATGAACATGATAGCGAATACGGTCACGACGCCAACGCTGCTTATAATCCTAGTCGGAGTTCATACAGCTACGCACCTACGCAAGGTATAGGGTCATTGCATGGAGACCATGGACATATCTCCCAAGACCAGGTTAACGGGTCGCCACATCAAAATGGCTCGGGCCGCGTAACGCCTCGTACTTCGGTAACTCAATCTCAATGGACGTCCGGATATAATACCCCCCCACGCACCGCGAGCAGTTTATATAACGTTATGAGCGACAACAGAGGTCCCATGACCAATGGCCATCCAGTGAATGACGCTTATAGTTCGTCCTACTCGTCAGTGAATGGTAACCCCGCCAAACGCGGCAGGGAAGACGAGGATGACTATAAAGGAGGTGACCTCGAAGCGCTAAAGCGTCGTAAAAGTGGAAGGGAAGGCAGCATTTCAGCCCCCCTTCCATCTTACAACCATGGACAAAGCACCACAATAATCAGGAATGGCAGGCGGTAACGTGACCTTAAACACTAGCCAAAGCCTCCGACCTCGACGACACGCATTAATGAAACGATCACCTCAAATCTAAATTTAAACATTAATCCGCACCTCACACAATTAACGACCTGAACGCAGCGATTTGAAAAAGCGTGATCTCTTTGTAGGCTTTTCAGCAAATGTGGCAATTTACTAACGTCAATGTCCAGTTGGGCAACTTCGGCTGCTAACACGAGCGAGGCAATTTTTTTTGACACGGATAGCGCGTCTTGATTTCTTGTTTTTAAAAAAAAAAGGGGGAAAGGTGTGGCATACGAGTAAAAAGTATGCTTTGCGATGGACATCTATTTCCTATGTTTAATGGCAGCATATTAACGATGATTACGACATGAAACTTCACTTCTGATACTTCTACGACTCAGTTCCAGCAAATCACATCCATGCGATGTTACATGCGATGTGCACCTGGGGCGACGATTTTACGATCTATGGAGACCATGAACTAGGTCTATCATAATTTTGATATGGATACGAACTTTGTGTACGAGGGATGAATGAGGACCCAAAGAAAAGCAGAGACAGTATCTACAGACCATAACGAAGTGTTGTGTTTGGGACACGGGACATGGGTGAACGGGTACATGTTGCATAAAGAAACCAGCGGACGATTTACAAGGATCAAACCAACTGAAAATTCACTCCCTAATTCGATATCACCATTTATTCGTTAGTTCGTCGGCGTCTGTCCATATTGGGAACTCGGCGAGCTGTTGTTTCATTTCCTCATTTATTTCCTTTGCCGTTGTCTTTGTCATAACATCACCAAAAGAAAAGCGGGAGGACCTTGATACGAGCCTAGGGTCATCCAGGGAAGGAAGCATACGGCGGGATTTTCTTTTTAATTTCCTTCATGTCCATTTTGTCTTGCAATGCCGGGGGAGATAGGCTGGTAACGGAACTGTGCCTCGCCAGAAAACTCATTACGGGAATTCAAAGCGAGATCCGCCGTTCAGATTCACTAGAGCACTTTCGAGAATGAGAATGGAAATAACTGGTATTCGCAATAGCATCATGATTGTAATGGTCTTGCTCACGAAAAGCTTGGTACATTATGGAGCGTCAATGGCATATCCTTTCGGGACTTTAAGGGGTCCTAGGTAGATCGGCATTGGCATACAGGCTTCAAACCAACCACCGCTACAGGAGGCTACTTTAGCGACATGTACAGTCCATGTCACGACATGCAGAGATCCGCTAGGATCCACATCTTGTTATTTGTCTATCTAGATCTCGGTGAATTCACGTGAATAGAGGCTCTACCTGCCTCTTATTTGCTCTCTCCTCAGAAATTAAAGATGGGGCTTTATCCTCTTAATGCCAAATGTTAGCTAACGTGAATGTGATTGATGATTGATGAGCGACACGGAGTGGATAATAGAGAGAAAATGTTCCATTATTAGAATGTCTCGGCCTGGAGGTGAACAACTTGGTAGCGAGCCATTTGATTGGAAGAGAGTTATGGAGGAGTGATGTTCTTACAGCAGAAGTGAGGGGATTTGCTTTGCGAGTTAGAGGGGGAGGGGGCTCTCGAGACGCAAAGGACTTTTCGGAGTCCGAATTTCCCATCTAAAGAAAGGCAGATGAAAGGAGAATGGATGGAATTGGAGGATATCAGTGCAGACAGTTGATAGTCACCTCATACACAGACGCGCGCGCACACACACACACACACACACACACACACACACACACATGCAAATCCCCTTTCACTACCCCCCTGTTGCCTCTCGTTCTTGATTTTTGTCCTCGTTCGGTCTATTCTTCAACCTCATCCCGGTAGAACACCAAAGAGATTTGTTTATCTTGACGTATGCGCACATATCTGAAGGCATTGGTGGACTTGTATACTGGGAAGGCACGTGCGCGAACAGGCGTATATTTCTATATCGGGCATAAATGGAGGCCAACGGAATCTGCATAAGACCCCTTGTGTGCTTGTGATGCACGTCAAAACTTGCATCAAGTGCCTAGGTAAATAGGTGCCTAGGTAGGTAGGCAGACAGGTCAAACTCAACAACGCAGGGGCAGTTCGCGTTGCTGCTGCTGGGTCAGGATGTGTTTCGGTTTGTTCTTTGCTTGTACAGTAGTTTCCGCGTGCGTTGGAAAACACTTGCATGATGAGTGTGGAGTAGCGGCGGCGGCTTACATTTGATGTACGAGTATTCCGTATGTACTCTTCGACCGAAACTTCGGGCGGGCTGATACTGTCTGGACGAGTGTCTCATAGTGGGGTCGCTTCACCATGCCTCTTCCACATTGATGCCATCCTCGCACGTCGACAGTCAAGACAGGGCACGACCAGGAAGGGAGAGAAACGCTCGGGTGCAACCTGAGCCTGGAGGTTGACGGGTCGTCGAGTGGGGCGGGAGAGGGCCGAGGCCGAAGGAATCGCGCCAACCAAAGAAACAACAGCTCCTTCATGAGATCGGGATCTCTCCCTGAGGAAGACGTTTTGCTTTTTTCTTGTTATTGTAGTCTAGAGTAGAGTAGAGTACTTGCGGGCCGCAATGCTACATAGATTATTCCCTGTTTGGGAGGCACGGAGCCACTAGCATCGCTTTGTAATCGTCGTGAACATTAGGCGATGGAGGTGCGGGAGGCAGAGGAGGTAGAGGAGGTATCATTATTATTGTTATTATCATCATCATCATCATCATCATCATCATCATCACCACCACCATCATCATCACCAGTGCATCACCATCAATTATTCAATAATCGGAGCGACATCTAGGACTACATGGATACACACACACCACACGCCACATACCACATATACCACATCCCACGTACAACATCCCACGTACGATATACCACACACCTGCCCAGCATACCTGGAATATCCTATGTCATTCCTGTATCCGTAGAGTGGCCTGTCCGGGCTTGTAAACGGATTGTTATCGAAGGAAGCAGATGGAGAGACGGCCGGCGAATATGTCTAGGAGCTTTTGATCAGCGTGGACGACAGGTATCGCGCAGATCATTAAACCCGCTGGTTTCAGGTGACAGGTGGATGGAGAAGAGGGTGGATACGAGATGATCGGAGGGGCCATGGCGATTGGACCGAGCCTAATGCGACTGAGGTTACTCTCAAGTTGGTAGGTTCCTATATACCTGTCTATTCTATCCGACCGTCGTGATGCTATGTTGCAAGCTAGCATTACTTACTTTCTGGACGTACGGGTGGAGAGGGTATCTCGTGGTATATACCTAGGTAGGTACGGATCCGTAGCAGAAAATTAGAAGCCCAGAGACTCGAAGAGCGAAGAGAGAGAGAAATGCGGCATCGTTTCGTATTATTATTGCACGCCTGCATATGAAAGTACGAGTTACTCTTACAGGCCGCAGACGATAATGGCTAATGGCTGATAGCCCCCCGGGCCCCGGGGGGAGGCGGGGTGGCGGGGTGGCGGTCGTCACAGGATCGATAGCGTTGAACACTAAGGGTGTATTATGGAGAGCCAGGGGGGAGAGAGGCAGGACTGGAGAGCACAGTGAATACCGCCGGCACCACCACTAAATCACTGACCACTGGGACAACCCACTGGCCTGATTCACTGACTGGCTGACTGACTGGCTGACTGGCTGACTGGCTGCCTGTCAAACTCAGCTGCCAAAAAAAAAAACCCCCCGGCAGCGCCATGGGACATCGATCCATTCACCGAGCACTCTTGCACTCCCTCTCCATCTTGCTCTTCCTCTCCCTCTCTCTCTCCACCGTCTAACAGCTTCCATCCAGTGTCCACCCTCCCCTCCCCTTCCTCTACACCCTTAGCCTGTTCAGTTTCAGCTTAAGTCGTCCAATGAGCGAGAAGAAAAGCCAGCCTCTGGCTTGATCTCTCGCCTGAAGATCAACCCTGTTTACTTTGTACTCAAGGCAAACCTGTGGCGCCACTAGCGGTTCCCCGTTAGCATCATCATCATTGACTCTGTCGTTTCTGCAATCCTACATCGATTATCGTCCGTCCGATCTGCCAACTGAACCGGGGGGAAGACTGGCTACAAAAACTGTCCATCAGCAACCAGCACTACTCTGGCAGCCAACAAGCCAACCCCAAAGTGGTCGGGAGGTAAGTCCAGCTCGAAGTACCTAAGACGAGGCACAACATACTTTAGGGGCTGACCAGGTACTCGTACTTCGAGCCCTATGCTTATGCTCATGGCGTAAGAATTGGCACCTCACTATCTTTCCTTGCTCCTCCTTTCGGCTCCTTTGCTCCCTTCGAATCGGGATCGACGAAAAAAGGAGGACAAATAACCATATACACATACAAACACGCGCGCACGCATACACATATACACGATTTCGCTGCTTTTACAATACCAAGGTCGCCGACAGGCGTAACCTTGAAACACTCGGCTCTGGCACGGACACATATCCACTCTCCAGCTTGTTCCCTCTCCTCCATGTAGACACAAAGAAAAAAAAGGGGGGGGGGAAGAAATCATCAAATGACTGCCTGCCTGCCCATCAACGGCACGTAATTGCATCGTACCATTCTGCACTACACCGCACCGCATGGCATATCACTGCCTCCGCCTCTTCTACCATCGGAATTACATGAACTATATCTACGCCTATCCAGAGGCCCATCTATTAGTCGAGTTCACGAGTGGCGTCCAACAGACAGGGCAAAAAACTTATCCGCATACCTAGGTAGATACGCACGATTGTGGTCCCCAGTGCTGAGACTCTCATCCCCGTGTGAACTCAGCCGCGTCCCTGGTCCTCGCTATTTTCATGTGGCAAAACTGAAGAACAGGATCGACCACACTTCCCTCTTGATGTGTATCATGCCGGTGCTGTATTCCATACGTGCCGTCCGTTTTGTTGGTCCCTATACTAACACGTCCACACTCCTGTGCTGGCTACGTTTACATCACCTTGGAGGAGCGGTGCCAAGACGCAGCCTTTAGGTTGAGGCAATTCATTCGACTCCGGGCGAATCAGAGAGGCGTGAAGCCCCGGACGTTACCTACAGCGGACTATCGGAAAAAAAGCTAACAAGGAGTAATTGGTTCCTGTCGGGGTGTGCAGGGCGGGACTAAATAAGGAGCGGAAATTTTCCAAGACAAAACCGACCGTCCCGCGCCCCGCTGCCAAAATACTGTGAGCCCTCCCATTCTCGGTATCTCGGCAATAAGACCCTAGGGTGCTATGAGTCGTAAATCTCTGGACAAGCCGGCACTTCGTTCATATCCTCTACGCCTTCAATAAGTATTGGGCCCCGCAAGCAGAGCGAAGAAATTTATCAGGGCTTATCGTTACGCAATCGAATCAAGGCTAAAATGGCGTCATCCCTTCCGCCTCCTTCCGCTCAAGGACCGCCGCCCGAGGCAAAGCCAAGCAAGCCAAAGTCCTCCGACGAGTCTCCGTCCACCACATCTTCTTCCGCCTTCCGCCCCAAGCTCTCAGCGTCTATAAAGTTACCTTCGAACATGAACACGTCCTCTTTCCGCGCTCCCGAACCCACCCGTCGAATCTTCGACCCCTGGAATGCATGCACCACAGGCCACCAGCGCGCCGAAAACCGTCTTGCGGGTAGTACTTCTTGGCGCTCCTCTCGTACGCGCAAACTGGCAGCACAGTTCCGCGCCGGGTTTGCTTCTGGTGGGGGCGAGGTACAGTATGATACAGTCGGCGCCGGGAGTAAAGATTTCGAGCACAAGAGACTTGTGAATGGATCATGGGATGACATGATCCTGAGCGGTGCCTGGAAAAAGAATGGGGTCGCCGAACATAGGGGTGATATTGGAGGTTGGGTCATTCGTGGGGAAGGTAAGACCAGAAAGGGTCCAGAAGGGAAGAGGCGTGTAAAGAGGATGAAGCTCGATAACACCGACAATGGTGGCAGCGGCGGCGACGAGGACGCCGAGGAAGCAATTTGTGTTGCTGACCGCGAGAAATGGAAGAAGAGATGGGAGAAACGCAGTCCTCCACCATCAGCTCAGGTTCCAACGACCACTATTAGCAAAGACAAAATATCATTCGGAACCTCGATGACGGCTACGACAGCTATTAGAAAGCACAAAACCTTCCTCCAACCTACCTCACCTGCAACCTCCAACTCAGCCATCCTGACCTTGAAAGACACACCCCCGTCCGCCCAACCTATGCGCCAAACAAGCCCCTCTTCCGCCAACAGCCGCACCCACGATGCCCTTACCAAGCCACTACACCCGGCCGCCACCTCCCCGGCCGCCACCTCCCCGTCCTCCTCCATCGCCTCACTCCTCCGTCTTGCTCCCAGCACGCTCTTCTGCCACCTGACCTTCTTTATTCTCGGCTCAACATACCCGTTTCTATCCGACCACATGCTCAAGCTCCTCCTCGCAACGCACGGGGGCTGTATCGAGCTCGGTCTCGCCCGCCGCAAAGTCACGCACGTCATCGTTGGCTATGGCGTGGCAGGTGGAGCCGCGCTTGCGGCGGGGAAAGCTCAACGCGAATTTGCGACCAAAGGGGGGCGAAAGGAGGGTGTTAGGTTCGTGAAGGTTGACTGGGTACTGGAGTGCTTGAAGAAAGGGCGTAGAGTGGCAGAGGCGGGGTTTGCAGTCGAGATTGGGGCGGGGCCGGGCTTGGGGCCGATGCTGGAGCCGGTGGTGTAGGTAAAGACAAGGATGCGGATGAGTGTGAATTGGGAAGAGGAACGGTGGTAGTAGGCGCTGGACCACGGCAGAGGACTGTAGCGGAAATGTTCAGGAGAATGTCTAAAGAGAGTGGAGGTTTGGGAGCGGCTGGAGAAAGGTGTCGGGATGGGAGACCGTAAATTTGGTGGGCTACAGATAGTTTATAGAGCGTCACATCTGAAATCGTTGGATCAAGGGATGAATGACCCGGTAAATTAAAAGAGTCATTCGTATTTAAAATGAGTGTGACAAAAAATTGATTTAAATTATTGTTTTACATCTTGATTCTTAGCCATGGCGCCGTGGTACTGACAGTTTTGTGAAAACAACCTCTCCGGGAACTAAGGATCAAGTCGAAATATACGCTTCCGGCTTGACATGCAATAACATGTATACATTTAGGACCAGGATCTCTGACGATACAAAATATCATTAATATGTGGATGGTCGAGTCAGAAATATAAACAACCCCTAAAACCAAAATTTTTTTGTTTAACCTAACATTTTTCCATCTCAATCCATTTTATAAAATGTTTAGGCTGTTTATCGCCTTATCGGAAGTTCCTATAAGATTACAAGACATTGGGACTCTACATGTAGCACGGTATCATGCACCGCCAAGGATGTTAAGTCAGAAACGAGAGTATCTGTCCACCATCGTCCTCACATCGACTAAGATGTTAGAACCAAAATTCTACCAGCTTGGATGCTTTCCTCTGAGCGACAAACTTATCAGTAACCACGCCGCCGGTTACGCGGATAATCCAACCAGACTGCCTTATCTCATCAACAATGTCATCGGTGTCGATATCACTAACATCTTCCATAACGGTCCTTTGTCCTCAGCAGCATGACCATGGACAAATCCTACAAAATTAGTACTATATCAAACCTTTTCAAAAATACTCGCGGTACCCGTATGGAATGGGGCTTCAGATTAGACCCTCATATTAGTGCATCGAAGCATTATTGTAGCATGCATAGTCGCTTCGGCTTGCTTGCTCTTCCAATAATCAAGGCTGCCATGGTGTGTTCGCCCCATTACAAGTACATACAAGACAATGTCTTGATCTCCTTTTGTTCCACTATCACTACAGAATCTCGCAGCCCCTGCCGGTAGGTCCAAGTTTCTATTTGGTATCCTTTTTTTTTAAATGTTTCTTCGTGTCCTTGATTTCTTAGTATTTTCACGTGTTTGAGTTCTTGCAGTATAGTTTCTATGTTTACCTTGCTTCCCTAGGTTCTTTTAGTGAATGTCTGATGCATATCTCAAGAAGGAATACGTGTGAAATTTCGTCACTAGAAGCCATATATCCTTGTCTAGATAGTCCACAGGACCATAGAATTGACATATAACCATTGAAATTCATATACAATATCGAGGACCAGAGCCCCGGGATTTGAAGCTTGTCAAGCTTTGAAGCCCTATCGCTAGAAAGAAGGCTTGCAACCTCAACTGAGAGCAAACGGAGAAGCATGGATCGAATCACCGGTTTAAAGAAACTCCGGGATAAAACAGACCACCGAATCATCGGTATATCATTTCTGGACATACGGTTTGATCAACTTCGATGAAAGAATAATTTGCTCAACAGTAAGCTTGTACGGTTTGACCGAACAGAGATGTTTCAGTGACACGGGATTTTGCAACGACCATGAAGTATTGCAAGAAACTCTACCTTTTTGGATGGTGGAAAGAAAGTGGGGGCGAAGCTTCTTTACGCAGATGTAACAATGCAGCTGTTAACAATGTCAAATGGCGAGAAGACACCGGAAAGGAAAGGTCTGTTGGAGCGCGACCGAGGTCGATAGTTGCAGCGGGTGAAAATTTAGAATTCCTTGAGGCGGCTTCGTTAAATTGGGGAACCGCCTACCATGGGGTTCAGTCGATACTTTCAATGTTAGAGCTACCTAGCTGTATCAGGTGCAGGTGAGAACAGCCCGAGATTGAGAACAGTTACGAGTACTTGAGAGATCCAGGTAGGCGCAACGAGCGGCTTTAGCTCCCTCACGGTTCTAAACCCATCCTCGAGCCCAAGGATGTTGAAATCTCTCATTTCTGCAAATCTGTTTACCATCTCAAGGCATAGTAGGTCTTATGTCAGATAGATGGATGCCACGAGGCTTCAAGATGAAGCCAGTGCATGCAGTACTAAACAAGCTGACAGCTGCATATGCACCAGCCCGTCGGTACCGTTGCTGCTCGGACTCTGATGCGCCGCAACAAGCATGCAGCTGCATTGCTTACTTATAGACTTGACGACTTATCTTTGCCATCGGAATGTAATTGTTCATTATTCCCTCCTAGGAAGCTTGTGTAGCTCAGTTGCTCAATGGAATTTGAAAATCGGTAGACTTGGGCTTCGATGAAAGTTGTGGGTATGCAGTGGCTAACCTAAAATCTGTCATCGGATTCCAAGGGCAGAGATTGAAGCGCCTTCTTCCTTGGTACAAATCACAATTCCATAAAGGAGGCTTGTAGGTAGTTAACTACCTACCAAGATGTGTCTTGAAGCGCTCTTTCGTTCAAGGTCAAGTTTGACTCGGTGACGGGGTCTTTTTTTTTCTTTTTCAAATCTGGTGATGGCTACGGAGCCGAACACCGAGGCAGTCTTCGGGGATTTTGGTGCACTAATACACATGAATACCAAGATGAACTGAATAGTGGTAGAGGATTCTTGATTTTTTTTTAATTCCTCTGGGGAAGAATGCTTGAACAAGAACTGCTAGCCTACTATGTAGATCTCCGCCGGGAGTATCCGTGCGGCGTGAAGTCACACCACCTTCAAGCCCACGCGAGCCGTCGAGCCACAGGTGCTGAGGGGGCGTTGATTTTGAGCCGACCAACAACGGAAATGAGATATCGAGGCGCGAAATTGGATCGGCTTCTAAACTCCAATAGTGGCTCGGAAGGTAAAAAAAAAAGCCGCCCAGAAGGAGGCTTATTATAGCTTGATTCTCGGGTCTTCTAACGCCTTGGGCTAGCACAAAGCAGGCGACTCTCCTCTCCCCCCGAAAACAGTAATCACAAACGAGTGCCGTGAACTAACGCACAAGGGCTTAACGCGGGAACTTGGAATATTATTATTTTTGAGATATGGAGTAAAATGCGCCTTTCAAAGCCCCTTCACGAAGCTATTCAAATTAGCTTAGCTTCTGTGTCTCCTAGAGCTACCTCCGCGGCTGAGATACGCCAATGTCCTGCCATCGGGGCAGGATGGATGCAGGCTAGGACGAGATTTTGACCAGGTCGGTTCTTGTTATAGCGCTGAGCCTTGAGAATGGAAGAGGCCCGGCGTCTAATCGGTCGACTCCAAAACCTGACACAAGACTTCTAAAGCCCCCAGTTAGTCGAAGTTCAAAAACATTGTCAAGCCCTCGGCGGTGACCTGGAACTGAACACGAACGGGATGCCATTGCTGGATTCTCTATACCGCGGCTTGACCCTAGCTCCGTCAAAGTTGACCCACGAGTACTCAACAATCCGAGGAATACTTACCCCATTGTTAGGTATAGGAAGGAATCTCGGCTAGTACTAGGAGAAGATTTGGATTTGGCTGTTTCTCAGCCTTTGCTGAAGGAGTACAACCCAAATCTTTCGACTCCTATAAGCTATCTAAAAGTTCACATTATGCTAAATGTACCTCAAGATATCATGGGTCCCTGCACTCAATGAATACCTAGGTAGTTAGTAAAAGTCCCAAGAGCATGTATGTGCAAAATTACAAGCAAAAATCACACTCATCACAGAGTACACTAGGAGCTTTCTCGTTCATTGGCAAGTGGAACGACAAACTTTAGATTAGTCGGTAGAGTAATGTAAATGGCGGACTAAGACGCCGTATCTTTACTCGCTTAATACCATACTTCTAATACAAGTGGTTGGAGCAATAAACAATACCTGGACATCGACTGCAGTAAAGGCGTTCTCTACACATGAGGCTTTCCCTTCCCAGTGACGCAGTGGCGTGCGCCCACAACTGAAAATTGAATCCGAAATGCATCGTAGCACTTTCTGTGTTCAGTAATTGGGTTCATGGCTGATGGCTGAACGCCTCGGGCGGTGACAGTCTCGCCCAAGAAAGGCAGGTGCAAAATCTGTCTCGACCTTGGATCGTTGTCCTGCCTGAACAAGACTCCAAATCTCCAAATGTTTGATGGTAGCATCCGCGATCGTAAACGTCCTGGTATGGCACGCGGTATATGCCACGGAGCCTTCGAATCTTCAGAAGTAAGCTTCTGACCCTTGTGCCAAGCCTCTCGATGTCGCGCTGTTGGGTGCCAGCGTTCGATGAAAAGGCGGCATGGGAGACACAACGCGTTCCCACCATCCATGGATGCCACCTGCCACCTGCTACCTGCCTACAACTTACAAGTCACATCGTACCCAAGGGCCAAGGTCCAAGGTCCAAGGAGTCGTATGCCAATTCGACCTCACTCTCTGTCTCTCGCTCGCACTTAAATTGGATATTGATCCTCTCAAATGCTTGCAGCCTGTCAAGTCGGACAGTTACTACATATCTAGTGGTACTTTACTCTGCAGATCCGATCTACTCGTATTCTCGACTAGTGCAGGTACGAGTACGTCCTCGTACGAGTAGGACTCGTGCGCCGATCCTCGCTGGATTGTTCCTGGCTCCTGGGTGGCGACGATGGTTCGTGGCCCCGAGTTCCAACGCTATTGTTACAGAGCCCCCAGCCTGCTTGCGGCCTCCAATTTCTATCGATCCGAGAGGCTCGTTCGATAGCCATCGATTGTTTGAAACGAGCTTGGCAGAGGGTCCCAGATGCAGCGATGCTAAAATAAAAAGATATCGTACGATCCGACCCCCTTGCAGGTACTCTAGTAGTGTCGCGTGGTTGATCAGAACACGTTTTTCGCCTCTCAGCAAATAGGCTTCAAACTTAGCCTTACCCTCTGTAGGGTGGTGCCGGCACCTACTATGTAAGTAGTGCATTGGTATAGTGGAGTATATGTACGACAAGTAGAATACTCGCACTGCGAGTGCGGTTGTAGTTGAGCGATATTTGGATTTTGGCGTTCGTTGCCCGCGGCGAACTACCTACTATGTAGGTATCGTTTTCAGCGGGGGTTTCACTCTCCATCTACCCGCGGTCTTCATCTAAGTCATTCCACGAAACATTCAAGGGCTCTAGGGTTGACAAAGTTTTGGAAATCAAGAGCCAGTTCTTACGGCACTGATGGAGCCATGCTGGCAAGAATGGGCCGAAAACCTCAAAATACGGAAAGCAATGGAAGCTAGTATCAGGGGATAGGTAGGCTCAGTTAGAGTGACCTGTGAGTCTGTGACTGACGGTGGGTTCCCAGATCAGAAGCTGAGAATACCAGGTGACCAGCGTACGGTGCGTGGCTGCATCCACCCAGGAAAAGAGAATATCACCATCGAATAATTGGCCTCGAAAAAGAGAGACCAGAGATGGACGTTCACGTTACTTGAAAAGGTGATATAGCGCATTGTTAGACTTCGCAGGTGTGTGTTCGAGGTTCACTGTTCGGTGGGCGAATGCCACCCGAGTTGCCACCGCCCACCAGTTAGAACTTTCAATGTTGCCGTCCGTTGAGCGCTTCGGCCAGTAACCACCACGTGGCTGCCGCCTTCCGCCCTATATAGAATAATGAATCAATCATAACATGGAATAACAATAAAAATAATAGCAGTAGTGCTTACTATGGTAGCACGGTAGGTAGTAATGTACTGGCAATAATAATAATACATCCTGTAGTTAAGACCGACAAGACGTTTTAGTTTTGTTCCTGATCCGAGCCCTGAGTCCATCTGACTCTCGTGTCTACTTGGCCTTTTCATTCTTTCCGGTTTACTATGTAGGAGCTCGACAAGAAGTTGATTCCTTACTGTTGCATCCATGTCAGATCCACATATTCTGTTTCATCGTCTGCCGACAAGACTCACACGCCTCGTACGTACGAGAAGCGATGAAGCTGTAGGAAAACAACAGCCCGAACCAGCCAACGCGGCTCGTTAGAGCACCGGTCAAGCCTTTTTGCGCCTTTCGGGTGACAGTGGCATGTAAGACCTACTAAGTACATAGTAGGTCCGGACAACAACAAATTGAATGTTTGTTCTGCTAGTTTATTTATTAGTTTCCTTTTTTTTTCTTTTTTTTTTTCTTGTTCTTCCCCCCTCGGTGGAGTGGTGCGTGGCGTTTCACGGTTCTCCACGCAGGAACAGCTGCACACAGTGGAGTTCAGCCCAGCGGGTACGGACGGTGGGTCAAAAGCAAGGGGGGGGCGGGGCTGCAAGTGCTTGTCACAAAAGCCAAAGGGCTGCAGCAGTCGCTTAATTAGCTGACTCGCACCTCCCTAGGAGTCTTGGTACCAGTAGCTAAAGTTAACTGTTACCACGCGAGCCGACGGGGCTGCAGGAGGGGGAAGAGGAAGAGGGCTGTGGCTCTGGTGCTGACTTGCTGACTTGCTGACTTGCTGACTTGCTGAGGTGCTGAGGCCTCCAGTGCCCTCCACCCCCCAGGGCCCCCCCCCCCCTTCCGCCTTTGGACTCCTACTTAGCTCCGCTTCTTCCCCCCAAGCGGCTCAGTTTCGCTAACCTCGTCCAATGATCCTGCCCGGACCTGACTTACCTAACTTAAGGTATTTTCGAAACAAGCCTGACATTCATTATTCTCGTTACTACCAGCTCCAAGCCTCTTCGCACGAGAATGGCTCCACCGGTTTTTTTGGCTTCTGGGTTATTCGCAACTTGCAAAACAGATTCAGTGTTTTCTGGGGACTAGAGCTCGCCACGTACCGCCACTCCATTGACTCGTCGAAGCCATCGTGCCTCGTTGCTCCGCCTTTGCCGGCATTTCCTGTCCCTGTATCGCGTGCGCTAGCTCTATACGAGGCACCGTACGTGAATGGAAACGACATCTTGAACTTGGTTGCTGAGTCGTTTCAGTTCTCTGATGGCCCGGTGAGATTAGTTCTACTATTCGAGACGTCTACGAGCGGCGGCTCCTTGATCGCCCCGACCGAGCTATATTCGCGGATGCTTTTTTAGGCATACTGTTCTAAAGCTATTGCACTAGGCTTCTTGCATACACCCAATTTGGCTTGACCACGAGCACTAGTTTGAAGCAAAGACTTAGGCGCATGGCGCTCGCTAGCCCGCCTGCATTATTTACGCCCTCGCTTCACACCGAGATTGAGGCGCTCCGAGGGGCAGGTTCCTCCTCCATGTGCCAGTACTATCTATGAATCTTGGAAAGCCTGAATGGACTTTGTGGCACTGTTGGCGAAATGGCGTCCGAGCCAGCCGCCAGCGGCAAAACCAAAACCAAGCCATGGGAAGGATCCGGGAACGTTTCTCAGGTCTCAGGGCGTGCACGCGTTTTCTGGGCTGCGAACTGCACGATGTGACTGCGTTTTAGTACGATGGTCCCAGCCTTGTGTGGCATCCGGACCGCTGACAGCAACGTCCATTTGGAGAAGGGCACCAAAACATCGGCTATCAGTGGCCAATCTGCAACCCATGGGTAGCATCGAACTTTGGGTTTGATAGTTTCGTGGATAATATATAAAGAACCTTGTTCCACTGCCTCTCAAGCCTACTATCCTATGATCCATCATAGTCTGACAGCTTCTATCCCCCATTCCCATTTCCTCTTTTACCATTCTCATATATACTTGATAAAACTTATTTGATCTCTCTTTCTCGATAATTTTCTCGTTGCTCTTTGCCCTGTTTGGGCTACGAATCTTCAAGATGAAGAACAGTGTCATCGGCACCCTTGCCGGGCTTCTAGCACAGGCCCAGGGCATTGTTATGCCTTTGGAGTCGCGCCAGCTTCTTACTCCTCTTCCGAACGTCGGCGGAGCCGTTTCAAGTCTTCTTCCTTCTGTGAACAGCCTTCTGCCGACCAGCCTGCCATTACCGAGCGCTCTTCCGACCAATCTTCCTCAAATCCCTGACCTCAACAACGACACTAACAACGGTGGCAACTCCTGCGCTAACGGAAACACTCCGACCGCTCGCCAGTGCTGGACGTCCGGCTTTGATATCGACACCAACTACTATGAGCATACGCCGAACACCGGTGTTACCCGAGAGTACTTCCTTGAAGCGCAGAACATAACCCTGGCCCCTGACGGAGTTCCAAGGCTGGTCAATGCCTTTAACGGGCAGATTCCGGGTCCTACCATTTTTGCTGATTGGGGAGATGAGATTGTTATTCATGTCAGGAACGGAATGCAAGACAACGGGTGAGTTGCGAAGATATGGGAAACTTCTTGGAAAAGAAGCTGATTATGTGTAGAACCGCTATCCATTGGCACGGTATTCACCAACGCAACACCAACGATGCTGACGGCACCCCTGGAGTAACTGAGTGCCCGATTGTTCCTGGCAATACTCGCACATACCGTTTCAGGGCCACTCAGTACGGCACGTCATGGTATCACTCACATTTCGGTCTGCAATACGGTGACGGTCTGCAAGGCCCTATCGTCATCCGCGGTCCTACTACTGCAAATTACGACGAGGACCTAGGAGCTCTCCTGCTGAACGATTGGGGTCACACCACGGCCAGTTCGATTTGGCCCATAGACCCACGCCATGGACGACCACCCCCAGTTTTGGAGAACGGTCTCATCAATGGAACTAATGTTTTTGACTGTGTTGGCATCGACGACCCTAACTGCGTTCCTAGCGGTGAGCGTTTCCAGACTACCTTCGAGCCTGGCAAAAGGTACCTGATTCGCCTCGTGAGCACCGTTATCGAGGGCTGGGTCAAGTTTACCATTGACGGCCATCGGTTCCAAGTTATTGCCAACGACTTTGTCCCCATCGAGCCATACGAGACCGACAATATTCTTCTTGGCGCCGGTCAACGTTACGATATCGTCGTGGAAGCTGACCAGGAGGTCGGAAACTACTGGCTCCGCTCCTTGTGGCAGAACTCCTGCACAGCAAATCTCGCTGGCGGTAACGGCAACATCCGTGGTATCGTGAGATATGAGGGTGCAGACACGACTGCGGACCCGACGACCGAGCAGTGGGGAGGCATCACGGATTCCTGCGGCGACGAGGACCCCTCGCACCTTGTTCCACATCTTGCTCTCGATGTTGGCAATGGCGTCTCTCAGGACGAGTTGATTCTTTCCAGCTTCATCGACAACTCAACCACCTGGTTCTACTTCACGTTCAATGGATCCAACTTCCAGATCGAATGGGAAGATCCTACCGCCTTAGCTATCCTAGATGGCAACTCCAGTTTCCCGCGGAACTATAACTCTTATCCCGTTACGCCTGTCAACCAGTGGGTGTATTGGATTATTCAGGCAGAACAGGGTGGCATTCCTGTGAATCATCCTATCCACCTTCACGGACACGATTTCTGGGTTATCGGCCAGGGAGAGGGTCAATTTGACCCCAACAACCCTGGATTCAACTTGCAGAACCCTATGCGCCGCGACGTTGCCAACCTGCCGATCGAGGGCTGGCTCGCTATGGCTTTCTACACTGACAACCCCGGCGCGTGGTTGATTCACTGCCACATCGCCTGGCATGCGTCTCTAGGAATGTCATTCCAGTTCATCGAGCGCGAGAACGAGATTGCAGGCACCTACCGCGACCAACAGGGCTTGCGTGACCAGTGTGATGCCTGGGCTGCCTATGAGGCGACGATGCCTTACCATCAAGATGATTCTGGTATCTAATCATACATCCTTTACAAAGTATAGATGCTCGTTATTCCTATTTATAGACGATGAGTCGGCTTCTGGAAAGCCGGGAACGGCTGTTGGTAAATAATGGATGGACGCTGCGGTGTTATGAGGAGCTAGGACAAACATACACAACAAATCTCTTATATATAGTTTCACTACTAGGTTCGATTCTCTGTACATATTTAGATAGTCTATACTTCAAAATACTTGATTATACTTTACATATACTAGTTTTCAAACCTCGTAGTCCTCTTCAGTTGCAGAAGTGATTGCATAAACGTCAATTCACTTTGACACCGATTCTCGCTAAACTGGCCTCAAGTCTCTCGATCTTTGACACTTCATAAACAATGGGCGAACATCTGATTTGACCAAGCAAACTCCTATCCTGAAGCATAATACACTATAGGCTATGCCATATAACCAATTGTTACGGTTGTCGTATGAGTATAACCCAACTGCTAACGTGGACTTTTTTAAGCTCTTGGTGGACACAGATAGCCCCTTCAATATAGGTTACTCTCGGCTAACTAAGAACCAAGTTTTCAAGTAAACAGCAAAAGTCTTTTTGGATTCTTCTAAACTTTTCGTGATAAGCGAGCCAAGCATCGAGTGTCAAAGAGCTTTTGGATTCCACTAACTTTCCAGAAAACTTGGCTGTAGACGGGCCAACCGTACTTCCAAGTATTGAGTGACTGAGACTTGATTTTGTACTATCTGCGCGAGCCTCACGTGAACATGTCAATGCAGTCAGCATGGTGGGTTATCCTTAGGTTGCAGCTCCGCCTTGAGCAGGCTTCGCGATCGAAGTAAAACGAGGTCAATGTTTCGGTTAGCACAAAGTACCCCGTCGATCCAGTATCTTGAGGTCTGACATTGAGATAAGCGAATTATAGATAGTATCAACTTCCGGAAAATCGTTTCAGCACGTCCTGTGAAATCGCACTAATCGCCGACAGTGAGCCCTGCAGGTCGGATTTCTAGATACTCAACTCCAGTTCGCTTTTATGATCGTGGTAATCATGCCTACCACATTGAAGAAGACATATTTTTGCAGAGAACTGCCTTGTAAGACACGGTCTAGATTAGCAGATTGGGTAACTACCTATTGGCGGAATTAGGGAAGGTGACAGACTATTGTCGACCAAGAAATATCTGGACACGAGGGTTAGTGGAGCTGTGGAACAATGGAGAATGCTGTGCAACTTGTATCTGAGGGTTCCTCGAGTTCCTTGGGCCCTTGTCAAGGTGAAGACAACGAAGGATGCCTAGAGAGTGGAGAAGATATCAACCTCTCGGTTCCTCTTGTGATTTCAAGACTAAGGATTCTGAAGCCTGGCCTTTTGGGAAGTCCCTAACTAGATCCCTTGCGTCAAAGGTGTGGGATATGATCGCATTTACGACCCGGGTCAAGGGAGTGTTTGCGGCTGGCAAGTACATAGTAGGTCTGATCAAGTACTTGATAGAAGAAAACATGCACGAATATTGGATTACTAGCTGTTTTCGTGAAAAGGACGTGGCGCAACGAGGTTCAGCGCTGGATCTTGCTGGACAGGCAGACTGATGACAGGCATCTGATTTGCAGTCATTGTTCATAGCTTCTAGCGTTTGGAAGATGTCGCCATTGCTACCTGACAAATAAGCCACATAGACGCAACACCTGCATCAGAATAAGAACATCGTAGTTGTTTTATGCGTGTGACTGCCACTGACTGGCATGCATCTGAGCCTGGTCGTACACCTGTTATAGGTTTATAGGTCACCACAAGCGTAGGATAATCGTCTTAGCTAATGGGCAGGGGATTTAAATGAAACACGTAAGTTTTGCAGGCTGATGCATCTTGTGTGGCCAATCGATTAGACTGAGATGCAGCAAAATAGCGATGTCCCTGGATCCATACAAATTTCAAGGCTGGAGAGATTCTCTTGGTCAAAGAACGGGGATAGGTCAGAGAGGTCAAGCTCAAGTAGTGGTACCCAAAACGATGTGTTTAATATTATTACTGACCGACGTGATGGAAGGTCTCGGTAGGCCAAGCGCGTTCGATGAAACGAACGTGTGGGATGAAAATTTGCGGTTATAGCGCAGGGTAACAACCTAGATTTCTACAAAGTACTATGTAGGTATATTATTACTGTTTAATATTATTGGGTAGGAGGGTCGGTACTCGTACCTAGCTGCTTTCTAGTCTTCACTTCGTCCTCGTACTATCATACTACTATGTACCTACCTAATGTATCTCAAGGCCCTAGTTCTACTAATACAGTACGTACCTATGAATACCCGTGCGTCATTCCATTCCGGAACAGGGGTGAACCTCGATCCATTATTATTCCACGAGGGTATGAAAGTCCTCGTACTTCGTAAAACGAAACATTAAAGGCTGCTTCTTCTACGGTTTCAGGGTGCGAAATGGGCATCGTGGTTATTATTCTTAGGACAGGCGCTATTTAGTAACTACTCTGTTCCCCAGCTACATAGTTGGCATCCGGCATTTTCAGCTCTCGTTGTCTCCCGTGCAAAAACCAGTTGGCGATGGGACAAGTCTTCGCGGAAGGATTTGTCTACATCCGACTGGCCTTGAGGCTCCGTCGGCGATCCTTCCACCACTCTGGGATGGTTAGTTCTTTTGCCGAGGGAGACTTTCAGGATCACACCACAAATATTCCAATTTGGCCTCCCTGCATGGCCTCGCGAGTCGCTGGTGTCTAACTATATATTAAATTTTGGTGGGGGGTGGAAGGGACCCTCCAGGAGAAGAGTATCTGCACCGTCACCGGGGTGCGGTCAGGATCCTTAACTGACTGTTTTGGTTATTGATTCGTTGCGAAAACTTTATGTACTTTTTTTCCACTTGAATGGCCATTATTCCTCGTCTATGATGAGAAGGAGGGCATGGTTCATTAACCAAAGAACATGCGTGGCTGTTGCCGCCAGAGTAGGGAGTCGCAAAGAGTGGTGGCTACTTTCGTCTGGATATACAAGGTTTCTAAATGTGTTCGAACTGAGAAAAGGGGTTTGTTCCTGGAGTGGAGAGCGATTCGATAATTTCGCTTTGATTGGGCCCAAGCTCGGTCGAGTAAGGTGGATACTAACCGCGATGAACTCGCTCTGTGGCCCATCCCATACTTCTGCCTGCGGGACACGCATCGACTGATATTAATTCAAGAGACACAGCGTCGCAAGCTGCACGCTTTGCCGCCCGACGCAGAGTACATTTGAACGGATGTTTTGGTGGGCAATAGGAGCCAGCCAGCACAACCTGAGAAAATGATAAGAAGAAAAGGAGAAAAAAATGTGGGAGAAAAAAAAATACAAAACACAGAAGCTCGGAGTTTCGGGTGATCGTCCCTTCTCCTCGCTCCGCCGCACGCTTGCAGAGAGCGATTCTCAGACCTGCTTGTCAACGGCGTTCGCTTGCTTGATGTGCGTGCGTGCGTGCGTGAGTGAGTGTGTGCGCTGCTCGATGCTTATTCTGAAAGTCAATTGTTATTGTTATTATTGTTATTGTTATCATTGTTTAATTGACACCTGCTTCGCAGCTCACCCCAAAAAGTACAATGAAAAAGGGCTTATAGTAGTTCTCTTGAGTCTCAACCAGCTTTGGTAACTAAATCCTGGATACCTGGGTACCTACTCTCGCGCGGTGACGGTCAAGTTTCTAGCTCTGGAGCCATTATTTAACATTTGTTCTGTTGTTACTTGACTGGGCGGGGGCGGGGGTTCTAGTACGAGTATTGGTTGGTACGAGGCACCGAGAACAACAGTGGAGGGAGCTCTTTCGCTTCAGCCTTCCGCTTCATTTCCACAGGCGCGCGCAGCAGCAGCAGTGGTGCAGTGTAGTGCAGTGCAGTGCAGTGCGGCGCGAGAACTCAGAAGACCCTATTTGCTCTCTGAAACACACACCCGCGCTGCTCGCTGTTTCGTCTATAGACTGACTGACTGACTGACTACCTACCTGGTACCTACACCAAGAAACAAGTCCTCTCTCTCACTCTCTATCTACCTAGGTAGCTACCTACCTACCTAGGTACTCGTACATAGTTTACTCAAGTACGGAATACGCACTCAGCATTATTGCAGCTTCTTGTGCACGTCTCCTTCTTTTCTTCTCCTCCTCCTCCTCCTCCTCCTTCTTCTTCTTCTTCTTCACTGCCACCACCACCACCACCACTACTACTGGTGGCCAAGAGCTGATAATCAAGCTGTCCACAGATCCCACACTTTCGTTTTCCCCCCTCCCCCGCGAGCCAGCTGCTCCACCTCCACCTCCACCTCCATCTCCAGCACTACCTGCACCATCACAAGCTCTCCCGGATCTTCCCCCCCCCCCGAGTCCCCCAGCACAGTCAGACGTGCCGCGCTCGGTATTCTCAGTTGGTGTGTTCTCCGTCGTGAAAGGCTCGGCAGGAGAAACTAGGCAGGGGCGGTAAGGTTAGGTTGCAGCAGCGGAAGCCGGGACGCCTCCCCAGAAGCCCCAACAGCCCTGGCTCGTTTAGCGGTTCCTCGCGAAGAAGCCTCCAAGTGGTCCCCCTTTGGAATCCCCGTCGGCCGCCATCTCGCTGTAGCGGGTGCTGATCCATCGCCGCAGACGCACGCCAAAGAACGACCGTCATTTTGTTCTGTGACCGCGTTTTTCTCAGCTCCTGAAGCTCGGGACACGCGTGCCTGGTTGCTGGGATTTCCAAAACTTTCTTTTTCCTCAGTCCTCGCTTTCTGGACCCCCATTCTTCTCAATAGTTCCAGGTTCTGCCCTGTCCGAAGCTCCAACCCATTCTTTCAGAGACCATCTTTTCCCTTCCTCCATTCATTATTGTCATATAGACGACTTCTTTTGGTTGTGATGCCTCCGGGAAGGCGGACCAAACCTTGAACCTCCTGGCATTGACTGCCCCTGCTACTGTTGACTGCATGTGCAATTTGCAGGCATATCCCAACTTCCTGCGCCGGACGCTCGTCTTGAGGAATTGCCATTACCTTTGCTCCTTTGTATGTTTCTGACGGGCGCCATGTTTCTCTTCTGTGGTGCTGACTTTTGCACAGACGGCACGCTACAAGGTGTTATGAACCATACCCTTCGCCGACTTATTTAGTATTGAAGCACCCAATCATATGCGTGGAACCTCACGATACCTCACTTGCAGCTTTCCTGGTGGAGTTGGGAGATCGAGGCGTGTCCTCGGCCGATTGCTATAAGCTATGGCGCTTGAGAATAGCTTGAGCTTTGGATCCTTTTCTTTGCCCCCCTTGGGGGACACCTCATTTTCGACGACTCCGCAGCGGGCGGGATCAAGGAGGTCTAGCCGACGCGTGAGTACTTCCCCGAACTCGTCGTCGCCGGCGCCTCGTGCGGACGAGCAGGATGAGGACCAGGACACTCTGGAGGACAAGGTTTCCGTCCTCGATCCTCGCCGCTTCACGCCGACACTCCATGCCAATCTCGTGTCTGAGATCCTCAGTCTGCGAAGAGAAGTAGAGAGCAAGAATAAGCAGCTTCTGGACTTGGAGGAAAATCTTTCTTCCATCAAGGATGATAACGGCAAACTGAACGAGACCCTTGCCTCTCGGGAAAAAGAAAGATCGAATATGAGGCGCCAGTTGCAGATCTTAGAGACTAGTACGATGTCTGCCCTAGACGAAATGGCGCAAGAAAGGGATAGATCGAACGACACCGTGGAAGAACTGAAAAAGCGATTAGATGCCGCACAAAAGAAAGCCAAGAGCAAGGAAGAAGAAGTTGATCGTACGAACACACTATGGGTGAAGGACCAAGAAAGATGGGGTATAGAGAGACGACAACTTGACCACAAAATCCACGTCGTGGAGGGACGACTGAAGACGGTTCTCTCCGAAGTCGAAGCAGTTCATATCGCAGGGTCTAAACCCGGTCTAGAATCGAACGACCGACCACAGAGTAGAACAGCTGAAAGACCGCACAGTCGGGCAAGCGAGAGAGCCCTGAGTAGAGCTTCTGGAGCACGTAGTTCCTTATCGCAAAGACGGAGTAGCTCGGTCTCGACTGATGGAGCTGCCAAAAAGTTCAGGCTCTCTCATATCAGCGAGGCCGACTATACCGAAAATGCAGCAACTCTCGCTGACGAGTTGAGATTCGACGATGAGTTTGATGATGATGAAGAGGACGATGAGCTTGTGGCACCGGAAGCGATGCTGGAAGAACAGATAACTCGTGCCCGTCCTTTCTCGGCCCAATCCCACCGACAATCCCTCAAGGCTCGAAAGATTCTTGGATTGGATGTTGGCGATGACGAAGATGGAAACTCTCGAGATCCGATATCTGATGCAATAGATCCGCAGACGGATAAAGCACACAAAGGATGGCAACACACTGTCGGTGTATCGCAAGGGTACACAGACGCGGCTACACAATTCTCACCTCCACCATCTCCTATCCTACGTCCCCAAAAGGTGTTAAGTACAATTGAGGAGGTGGACGACGATCGCAGCGCAAAATCAATCAAACTTGACAACGCACGGCGATATGCAGGAGCCCTCGAACCCTTGGAAAAAGATCAAGCGAATGGCATCCAGGAGACCGCGATGGTATCATCTGCTTGTCAGACAGTGGAACAATTACCCAGCCCTCCATATACACCAACAGAAAGCAAAGAAACTGCATTTCATTCTTCAACTTTGCCAAAGACAACTGAAATGTATTCGTCGTCTACACAGACTGTTTCTGACCACCTTCAGCCCTTGCGCGAGCTGTCTGCACACTCCCGAAATTCCGGTCAGGGATTAATCGGTGTCCCAACGATTTCGATTCGGCCTCCAAGTTCACGGTCCCAGAGAGAAAGTGTCGTTTTACCTCCGCACACAAGAAGCGCTGGCTGTCAAGTTTATATGCCTCCAAGCGCCGTTCGGTCCAGCTCGGCTCAGACTGAAGAAATTCGCATTGACAACCGCCCTATTAGGCTCCCTCCACATTTATTGCCCTCTTCAATTTCCTCGAATCCATCGTCTCCGGTGTCTTCCTTTCACTATACTAATAGAAATGAAGAGAATGATTCAACTCTTGAGGAAGACGGGGAGCAGCAACAGCAATTAAAAACACCCTTTGTACCGAATCGCTCTGCCAAAAGAGTGTCAGCTAGATCAAAGGAGCGTCACTCAAGAGCGTCGCATAGCGAGAATAATGACGATAATAAAGGAACAATGGATATTGAGGATGGAAATGCCAGCGACGCTGACAGTTTTGTTACGAAGGAGCCTATCAAGAAAACTTTATCCAAGGTCCAAAATTCGTGGAGGCTAGTTAACCAGCCGGCCGACTTGGACGATAACAACATAGAAAATGCTCATCACGAATCTGGAACGGCAACTATCATTAGCAAGACGGTCAGAAGATCAGTTAATGCCTATTCCAAAGATCCTAACCCCGTTCAGAACCAAGTTCCAAAGATTAACAGAGCAGGCAAGACTATTGAGCCCATCAATATCAACAAGTCCATGGATGTTCGCAAGTCCGCCATGATTACTAGTGGCACTAATGCTCACATCCAGCGCGCCAGGAGTCCAAGCGCTCCTCCAGCACCAGGGACGGAAACTTCCCTATCTACACATCCACCATTCCCCGTGCCTACGCGTTCAAGCTCAAGAAATATACCGTGGGGTTCAAGCGATGGTACTGCAAGTCCGACACCACAAACAGTGACTTTCTTCGGCATAAATCAACAGACGAAGCAGAAGCGTCCCCCAACCAAGAAACCTGTTTTGCGCAAGATCAGATCCGCAACCAATGATTTGTACAAGGAGCAACGGACGCGTAGCCGTTCTCCACCACCGTCAGGGTCCTCATTCCCGGATAGCCCACAGCTGCCTTCTCAACCACCTCCTTTACCGAATGACGATATAAACTCGCCATTCAGAATGGCTGAAAAGCCAGGACACAGAAGCCAAAAGCCATCCATTGCCTCCGTGGCTGAGTCTGTAGCGTCAGAGCAGACAAGCGTCGTCGATGCTATCGCTCAGACCATGATAGGAGAGTGGATGTGGAAATATGTCAGAAGGCGCACAACTTTTGGCAGAGAGATCGAGTTTGATGGACGAAGCAATGAGACAACCAACGGCGTCCGGCATCAGCGATGGGTATGGCTCGCTCCTTACGAACGGGCCGTTCTTTGGAGTAGCAAGCAGCCTACGTCCAACTCGGCGTTATTAGGAAAAAGTGGACGAAAGCTCGCTATTCAATCTGTCCTGGACGTCCGTGACGATGCACCACTTCCCAAAAATGCGGGTAGCTCCAGTTGTTTTGGACGGTCAATCCTGATTTTGACTCCCCAACGCGCCCTCAAATTTACTGCTACCACAAGGGAGCGGCACTATGTGTGGCTCAAAGCTCTTTCTTTTTTATCCAGTTCCAGCGTCGTGCCTTCCGAGGTGGGTGTCTCTCCTCCCGCCCCCTCGGTCTCAGTCGCCACCCGACCCCCTTCTAGCGGGCTCGGGACAGCAGCACCTCCACCTCCCCCTCCCTCTGGCTCGCTCCGCCGACATCCAATCCGCGACTCTATTCGCATCGCAAAAGGCAAGTCCCGCCCGGCCATTCCCACTGGACGACGTGCACACACGGATCCTAAAATGCAGACTCTCCAGAGCTCTCAGCTTGACTACGTTGTGGATGAGCCAGACGCTGAATCCGGCGCGGAGGCCCCCACGGTACCGCGACGCATTTCACACACCCGCAAACGCAGCAACACCGGTCCCAAAGCAACTTCAGCCAGCTTCCGCAGCATCAGCTCCAGCGCCCGCCCGAGTATGCATAGCCTGCATGGCTCATCGCGCGGACAGACGCAAGCGCACAGTCTAGCCAGTCGGCCTGACAGTGAGGCGAGTCATGGTTGGGCCACAGACTCGGGCGCGTACAGCAGCCTGGGAAAGCATTCACTAGGGTCCGACAAAGGAGGCGGAGGAGGAATCGCGCCCGGCACCGACGGGTCGTCCCCTGCGTACACCGGGCCCAACCCGTTCGAGGCGATGGGTACGGTTCGTATGGAGGCGTTTGTGAAGAAGAATGGCGCTCCAGTCGGGCCTGCTCCTAACAGCCGCGGCGCGAAGCCGGCAGGCTTGCACACGGGCTCGAACGGAGTGGTGGGCAATGGGCCGCTGAGCGCGCCGCTGGAATCTTACGAGGAGAAAGGGAGGGCCAAGGAGATCGTGCCCGAACGCAGGAGCTATAGGACTAGGCAGGGAAGGAAGAAAGATCTGAAGTACTGGGGTGCTACTTCGGACACAGGAAAGGCCGGAGTTACAAGTCACACAGACCCCTTTGAGGGTTTTTGAAGTCAAGCACGGAAGCATAAGGAGCAACTGTTTCCTGAGAACACCTTTGCGTCCTCTTTGTAATTGAGATACGTTTTCTTTGGCAAGGTGTACGGTGCTTGATTTTTTCTTAAGAGGCTTTCTGGTGGCGATTTTCTCGGAGACAGCAGGACCTCTGTATCCACGGAGTGCACTTTTTTACAGGACATCTAAAATTGGCAGCAATGCCGGATCATGTACAATAAATAGCCTTCTTTATTCTTACCGACAACTGAGAGGACCACAATCGGAAGTAAGCTCCTAGTAGATCTACTCGAAGACTTTGAAATCTTAGATTCAATAAAAATAGACTTCTCAAGACTGACTTACTCTGTGATTGAACTAGTGTAGCCCACCCCCAACTTATCTCCATCAGCAACTTATGCCCAATAAATTTATTGAGGTGATAGGGTCAAAAGAAAAAAGCTTAAAAAATTATGCTAAATTGTTTTAAGGGGGTTCAAAGAGGATAATAAAACTATAATATTACTTTCATAAAAAAAAAGGTAGGGAATTTCGCGCAACCTCGTCATGCTATTATTTTACTTTCACCATTTTAATAGGCTTAGTGGAGACAAGTTGCTGGTGGAGATAAGTTGTGGGTAGGCTACACTATGTGAGTGATTCTTGAACATCGTCTTATTTGAAATTCATGCATATTCTTACGCAGGCTCAGACTAAATTGACACTGTACGCCGGACAAATAAATACTTTGTCTGATAACATTGGGCTTGCCCTTCCAGGCAAGCTCGTAACGATAAGTTGAATTATCCAACCCAAGAAACCAAGAGCTAAGTCGTATACGCGTCACCGGTAACTCCCAACAAAACATTTGTATCCGCTTTTCATCTGCAGGCGAGAGTAATAGTCTATTCACCGGGAAAGCCAAAAGTCCCGACCCACTCCTCAACCTCATTCCGCAGTTCCAAGATCTCCGCCACCTCCTCGCCCTCGCCAACAAACTCGGAGAACGCCTTCAACGAACCGGGGTTCTTTCGCCCTTTCTCCTGTGCCACTTCGCGGGCCTTCTCGTCCAGTTTGTTTGCGACGCCGACAGCACGATGCACAATCTCGGCGACGCGGCGGAAGTCCTCTTCCTTGAAGCCCCGACTAGTCATGGCGGGCGTGCCCATACGCAAGCCGCCAGGCTTCAGCGCACTCTTGTCGCCAGGGACTGTGTTTTTGTTGGACGCCACACCCACGAGCTCCAACACGCGCTCTACACGCGCCCCGTCGATTTTACGGTCCTTCAAGTCGATCAGCACCAAGTGGTTGTCGGTACCGCCGCCCACGATCGTGTAGCCCAATCCCCCCGACGCCTTGTCATCGCCAAGACGAGATGCAAGCGATTTGGCGTTTGCCAGAACCTGTTGCTGGTAATCTTTGAACTCTCTGGTCTGCGCTTGCTTTAATGCTACAGCGAGGGCAGTGATTGTGTGGTTATGGGGGCCACCCTGATGCCCTGGGAAAACAGAGGCATTAATGGGGCCCTCGAGGTCGTATAGTTCTTCCTGGCCGTTGGAAAGAGTACGACGGACTCCTTTCCGATAAAAAATCATCGCGCCGCGAGGCCCTCTGAGAGATTTGTGAGTAGTAGTTGTGACGACATCTGAGTATGGGAATGGTGACGGGACAACACCGCCAGCAACTAGGCCGGATATGTGTGCCATGTCAGACAACAAGTATGCGCCGATCTTGTCAGCGATAGCTCGCATGCGATCGTACTCGATCAGCCGGCTATAAGCAGAGGTACCCGCAATTATAAGCTTTGGGCGATAGAGTGTGGCAAGGTCCTCGAGTTTGGCGTAATCAATCAGGCCAGTGGATTCATCGAGACGGTAGGGAAGGGTTTCGAAGTATTTGGAGATTGCGGAGATCTTCTTTGATGGTATTTGATAACCATGGGACAGATGTCCTCCGTGGGGAAGATCAAGACCCATTAATCGATCGTGAGAATTTAGAAGAGCTGAATAGGCATGTAGGTTCGCAGGAGATCCGGACAAAGCTTTTGGCATCTCGGTTAGAAAATCACAAACAATATAGTATGCGAAACTCACGCTGAACATTGACGCCCCAATCGCTTTCGCTGAGGCCAAAAGTCTCGAGAGCTCTCTGCTGGCAAAGCCTTTCGGCCTCATCAATATGTTTGTTTCCTCCATAGTATCTTGCTCCAGGATAGCCCTCGGAATATTTGTCTGGGATAAAACGTGTGAGCTATTTTCTGCAAATGTTGTCTTGCGCCAATGGAGGTGGGTTGGATGGGCTAACTTTGCATCACGCTTCCTAGAGCATCCAGGACAGCCTGAGAAGTAAAATTCTCCGAAGGAATCAGGTTTATGAAATGCTTCTGCCTCCTCTTCTCCTAGACGAAAACTACTGTTAGCTAACCTTGGTTCCATCACCAGATACCGTTGGTACCATACTCTTTGGATGATCTCAAACACCGCAGGGTCACTTTCTTGAAGATGTGTTGACAGCAGCTAGCTGATGGTTAACGGAATTCATTCGATAGAGATGGTGGTGAACGAACCTTATGCTGTGCGTCGACACTCATCGCCGACTGGGCTCTTTTCTGATGGGCTCCCCCTCCAACCATTCGCTGGAAGCCATGGAGATTCGATCTCGAGAGGCGAAATGCCTGGCGTGAGCAAAGAGGGACAGCCATGGCACAGCAATCAATGCCTCCGTGGGGTTTCAGGAAACAAGATTCTCAAGTGCTGTGTTCCCACCAAGTGTCGTCGAGCTCACAGGGCGTCGTCCCCGAGTGTCGCGCCACTCCGATGCTTGCCGCGGGGCCACTCAGCGCTGGCCAAATCGCTTAGTCATGCGCCGATATGCGGGGGGAGGAGGGTGGGTTGAAACTTCCGCAGGCGCAGCAACCTCGAAGTTTTTTCTTCAACAACTAAATTCAAGATGATGCGACGACCTCTTTTGGCAGCCTCAGCTCTCGCCCAGGGACGACAGTCTCGTGGCGGGCGCTGTTGAGATGTTCCGGGTCCACCCACCACCATTCTAGGAACAATGTGAATTGGTCTGATTGAATTCGTTGTTTACTCAGTCTTGGGACCCGAGTCAAGCGTGCAAAAATTTTTCACCAGCCCAGATAGACATCAACGGATGCGTTACTACCTTCGAGTGCCTACGTCCCAGTTCATCTTGATTCAGTGTCAGCCTGTCAGGTATCGGCATCACTGCTGCAGTATTTGTGTATTGTACTTCTCAAGCCCGGGAACTTGTCTACATATTCTTGTCTGCTAGTTTCCATGAGTTGTCTTGGAGTGGTCAAATACCCACCCACCATACAATCGAATATCGGTTTGAACAATTCATGCTGAAGCCTCCAAAATCTCTTGTCATATATGGAATTATTTAGATTTATCTAGAATCTAGCCTCAATTATCCAGAAGAGCAGACACCTTGGGCGCCTATTTTGACCCTCGTCGTTCACCCGAAAAGCCCTGCTTTTCGGCGGCTTACATAGTAAGCTGTATAAATAATTTCAGTTGCCCCTAGTAATAGACGCCGAGCTCACACGCAAATATTTATGAACGATTCGCTGGCACCGCGATTTAATGGCATAGCCTTAAGCTTATCTTTCTGCGTCGATAAGCGACGTCAAGTGGTTTAGATCGTTACGGGTGGCAGGAGCTGAATCTACGCTAAAGCATGTTGTGATTGCCCGTCGAATTACCACGAAAACTCAGTCCATATAGCTAATTGGAGTCGCTGAAAATATGGCCTATTTCCCTTTAAATAGGTACGTGTTACTGTGTCCCAAAAGCTGCTGAGCCAGTCTCCCATTACACCGTGACTGGCCCGTGATAATGGTGGATATTATATAGAGTCGAGGTACAACTCACCTCCTCGGATTGTAAGGTACTCTGGGACACAAAATAATGTTCCGCTATAAAGCTCGACTCTAAGCAAGAAAATGTTCGATTTACTGTAATTTAGCTCGCTATTCGACGGAAACATGTGCTCAAGCGAAGTTTTTGTGAATTCTGAAGCTATTGATAATTGATTATACATTTATCGGCCCTCCACACGGACGGTGCACATACGAGTATCAGTTAATTATGCCACCTTGCCTTGCGTTTCCTTCCCCCCTTTATGTTGTCGTACGAAGTTAAGCCAGTCCGAACACTACATGAGACAACCCACCCTCCCGTAAGGAATTTATGAGTTACGAGAGTCTCGAACTCGAAAAAATGTACAATGCTGTATCTATCAACATAGACGCTTGCGGTATATGTTTATCTGTCTTGGTTGGCAGGAAATATAAAGACGCCCTCACACGAGTACTACTATGCATATAGACGGACTACGACGCGAAATGGACGCGCTGGCCAGGGATAAGAAACGGTGGTGGAAATAATAATGAAGCTGGGCAATCTCCTTATAGATATTAGAAAGACGGTGATTGGCAGTCTACGATGATTTCTGCGAAACAACCTTTTCGGTCTCCGCATATTGCTTGCAACCAGAGCAGGGATCGGTCTTGGTGGTGTGATAAGGGCCTCGTATTATTATTCCCAATAATTGATCATTTATTATTTATTATTGTTCCTACGATTTCTTTTCATTATTGTCTGGATCATTGCACCGAAATATTACCCCTTCCAACTAGAGCGGCGGCCGAAACAGGCTAAGGGCGCTTCAAACCACTGTTCCACAAGCCGGCGATAAATGTACTGTAGGTGTGTAGCTAGTGTTCCGTAGGCCCGCGAGTTAATAGAATAGGCAGAGTCCGCCACAGCGGCGCAAGAGCGCAGCAACAACAGTGGTATTGACAATAACTCGTGATGAACAAAAACTAACGACACCACCAACGTCAATGATAATAATAATAATAATAAGCACGGATTACTATGTACGAGTGGTCTACTATGTACTCGTACTCCTACGAAGTAGGTATGGGTACTTACTATGTAGTTCCGGGGGGGTATCCCGCGGGGGCTGGCAGCCACCGAGTTGTGAGTCTTCAGCCGCGACATGGCCCACTGTGGGCGGTGGGCTGACGATTCTGCTATTGGCCATGTGCTGGTGGGGCGGGCATTATCTTGACTTATGGGTTCCTGCATTAGGGAAAGGGAAATCTGCCGGCCTTAGACCGCGCCACGAACGCCGCCGAAACGCTGGCAGCTGCACCACCCAACCCCCTAAATCTTCGCCAGAAGCAATCCGTAGATACTGGAGCACGACGTAGAAACACCCACCGACAAGATACCTCTATTTAGGCTATAGGTAACAAGTAACGAGGTACGAAGTCCTGTTACCAGAGATTCAGAGAGTTGCGTCGAAGGGGTTATTTTCCCGGGCCGCTGCACCGAATGCTGGACGGTGAGATGCCACTATGGTGCAACCGTGCCTCTAACCGTCTAACGGAAACCTCCTGATTCGCAGGGCCCAGTCACTCGATTCACGTTAACAATTCTCCTTTTCGCCTTCTTCAGACTATGAATATATTACCCCAAACTGACTTGAAAACATATCCAGGCAATCCTGTATGTAGAGTCGGAAACCGAGAAACTTCTACACAGCGTGACAGCTTAGGCGCTCCGCTGTCGCGCGAAGAGTAGTACATAGTAGCACCCTTCGATGACAGCGGTCCAGGATGGTAGGCACGGCAAGGGAACCATGCATTCATACCGCCAGTTGCCGAGCGGCGTGCGTTATTTTGGTGAATTTGGACGTTGCAGCACCGCTGAACAAGCATTTAGTCCACCTTTAGCGAACACGAGGTCGAAATTATGCCAGTACTATAAGACAGAGAAATTTTTCTTCGCCTCGTCGCGTCCCGAAAGACTGAACCACATTAACGAACTAAGGTAAATTGGTCTCCAGCTGGTAGGTATCCACAAGAGTTACTTGGTTTTCTGGATATAGATAAGAAGCAGTAACAAGCCTGTCTAGGTACGTTCGTCGAATGCGTGAGACTGGAAAATTGGGTGGTGAGCATGTTCGTATTTCTCCGCCTGGAAAGAGGCAGGATTAGTAGCGTCGCTATAAACGCGCTCTGCGACGTTGACTTGATGCAACAGCCTGCAACAATAATAGAGGCACGCGACGATCACTATCTCAGATACCTACCTCACAATGTTTCCTTGCAAGTTTCCAGAGAAGAGGCAACGGAATTGCCTTCTTAATAAGTTCCATCACGAGAAATACGGCGTCTTGTTTCAACCGGCTGCAAAAAGAGACAGGACTTGGCCTCGTTCACGAACAGACAGTAACAGTGGAGCAGCTCGGTGGCAAAGAATACGGAGCAAATGGAGCTTCAAAGCGATGGGTCTCACGTAGGATCTGTGCTCAGTCCATTGATTGACCAGGCTATCGTGATCGCAAGGACTGCTGAAAACGCGCTTTGAACTCCTTCCAAGAAGCTTGCTTCCCAAGCTTCTCAAGCCCACGGAACTTGCTCGCGAAAGGACTTGTGGGTTATTAGAGAAGCTATTTCGATCAACGGCGAACTTCTCTGGGCAGCTTGTACGAATTATTGTGTTGTTTCTGATCATGCCTGGCTTTGCTGCGTGCTTGGTGCCCGCGATTGCTGCAACCAAGCATACGAAGGTACGCGGTTCTGCGTGGTCGGTCAGGGGTAAGTTGCACTGATTGGTCGCCTCCACGACCATCTCATTTCCCTACGCTCAAGCCCGGACGCCCATCCCCGGTCACACACGCCAAGAGGGCTACCAGGCTGTTTGTTGCGACTGGAAAACTGCCCCAAACAGCCTTCCTCACTGTCATCCTCCTATCTCTCCTGGTTGTGCTGATTAGCCCCCCAAGCCCAGTTCGTGCCATGGCCCATAGCCGTATCTCCACCCAGGCTTGCGACTCCCAAATAAAGCCCAGTCGCTTCCCTCATGCTCTGCCTTCCTCCTTCAACCCACACACTCGTTACAAAGTATCTAATCCACGGTTTTTATACCGCAGTCTTTCGTTAACAGCGTACTTTGCTACCAAACTAATACCACTTTACCAACTACTCTCTTAATACCAATCTCTGTCAAAATGCAGTACTCTCTTGCTGTCGCTGCCCTCGTTGGCGCCGTCGCCGCTTCTTCCGGCTACGAAGCCCCCCCCAGCTACCCGGTCCCAAGCTCCCCAGCTTACTACCCAACTGGCGCTGTCCCCAGCTACACCACCGAGGTCGTGACCAGCTACACCACCTACTGCCCGGCTCCCACCACCATCACCCACGGCACCAAGACCTACACCGTCACCGAGGTGAGTTTTGCAAGAACCCCGGGAGTGGCGCGATGGGGAGCGGGAGGACGCGAGGAACCAGACTCGGAGCGATGAAGCCTCGTGGTCTCGGTTCTACGAGCATTCCTTTCTCCACAACCCACGCAATGTTTCATCCAGACTTCTGGAAGCTTTGAGAAGGATAGGCTAACCAAATTTGCAGCCCACCACCCTGACCATCACTGACTGCCCTTGCACCGTCAGCAAGCCCGTCTACAGCACGTCAGTAGTCCACTGCCCTACATGGTACCCAAGCCGGTACTCCATATTCGGAGGACGAAAAAAAGCTAACGTATTTGCAGCTCTGCCCCCCCGGCTCCCTACCCAACCGCCAACGTCACCGTTCCGGTTGCACCCACCAACCCCATCGTTACTCTCCCCGTTGAGACCACCCCGGTTGGTACCGCTGCTCCCCAGCCCCCGGTTCAGACTGGCGCTGCCGCTGTTGCCGCTCCCGCCGGTCTTGCCATCATGGCCGCTGTTGCCGCTCTCTTCTAAGCATCTCGCTTAGCTGAGTCGCGGGAGCGGGGGTTGTACCTTTGAGTGGGCTCCGGGTTCAATGCATAGACGGTCTTTCACGGGCTTTTGGTTCGTTTCTTGACGGAGTTGGGGACGCCAAATAGGATACCCGGCACGCGTGCTTCCGTTTTGATGGCTTCGTCTTAATTTGCCCATGGGACTTTTCGCGCCAACTATTTTTCGAGATTTAAGGAGAGACTAGAGGTCGAAGTTGTTGACTTGTGGGGATGTGTCGAGGGACTTGTATTCGTGTGTCTATCTAATTGGTTCAAGCGTTTCAAGGGCATCATGGATACGGAGTTCTTCGCTTCATGTGGACGCATGCTATCCGGCAGATATACAGTGCCGCTAGTGATGATTTACAAATAGACCTGTATGATCTTTTTTTTACACAGAACGGACTGAGTTCACCCTATACTTTTGGCTGTGCAATTCCTGTGATAATTTGATGATGTGGAACAATTCTGAGAGCAATTCAACCTCTGAATTAGATTTAATGTTTTCATGTTTTCCTTATTTTTTCCTATTTTCTTATAGCATTGACTGTAACACGTAGCGCAGTAGAAAAATGGTGGGCATGTGAAAGACCCCCAACACCTAGCATGAGTTAAATTAAACATTTCCGAAACGGGACTAGGCTTACCTGTCAGGAGCAGTGGAGTTGGCTCTGCAGCTTTGTTGGCAAGTGCCCACCATCCCACCGGGGGAGTATTATCTCCAAGGAGTCAAGGACCATGATCCCCATTGATCCGTGATTACCACTGCCGCCAGTCTTTCGGCATCAATTCAATTCAAACCTCCACCAATGCGGAGTCTCCGTCGCGCTCAATTCGGCCGAACTCAAAGCCTCGCAAACCTCCTCGTATTATTATTCCCAAGGGTCATCTAAACTGTTCACAAACCAGCTCCAGTCTGGACCGGCGCTTCTTTTCATGTTCTCTTTTACCCTGGGCAAAGAAGGTCACCTACTTCCTTCCCAGCCGGCCCTAATTAGCCAAGGTTACCTATTTTGTCCACAACTGCGGGGACTTCTAACGCGTTCAGCGCGACGCGACGCGAACGTTTGTGAACCCCCCCCAACCTTACACATCCCACCTTCGAACGTTTCACCTAATATGCTAAGAGTCTTGGGTGATGTCTATGTAAATGTGGAAATTACACCTCTCTCTGCTCCTCGCACTATTGAGTTTCGCTTGGGATAGGGCCATTCGAAGCGGACCTAAATCTGGAACGAATTTGTTGTTCATGCGAGTAGTCGGACACCGTCGCTCGTTTCCAAAGCTCAATGGCTTCATTGAACAACGGAATTATGGCTACACATCCAGGTACTAGATCTGTGTCAGCATACTCTGATTTGCTAAGTCAAGCTCGTTCCCTGTAGAGTCCTTACTTCAATTGATTGAAGTTCTGCTACATAAGCCGTCAAGGCGGCAGCTCAAGCGAAGTTTCAGCCTTGAACTGACGACTAAACTACCTATGTATGTAGGTACCTAGGTAGGTAACTAGTATTTCAGCAAGCTTGGTGGCCGTTTTGACATGTTTGCTGAAGCCAAACCCAGTCACTAAGGGCAAGACTTGGAGGAGGGGTAGCTACCCACCTACCGTACCTAGGTAGATGAGAGAGCTGACAAATATCACTAGCAACAGAAAGCCAAATATTGATTCTATGAACAGCTCGTCGATTTCCCCCTAAATGATCTGAAACCACCTCATCCAAGAACCAAGAGAACAAGTGATCATAATGAAAGCCTTGATGGTGCAAGAGCGTGGCAGGGCGCATGTCACAGAAGTCCCAGAACCTGTGTTGCACAAAAAGTTTGTCAAAGTAAAAACTCAAGTTAGCAGCTAGGTCTTTCTCCTTCTTGGTTGTATTAGCCATACAGAGTGCATGGAACAACTAGGCTCGTTCTGCTTATCGAATACTGATCTTTAATCTAGGCAGTGGCGTTAAATCCATCGGATTGGAAGGCAAGTTGGCAGGGTTATAGCCATCGACAGTCCTGATGGTTTTTGTAGCAGTTGCAGCATAGCGCAGAGCCAGGTGTGAAACTTGGTAGCGGTTTGTATGGGCTCTTTCCCCCCGTGTTCCCGTTTATTATTCCGCGGCTTGTGAAGATTATACTACTTGGTTGTTCGGTCAGGAATGCCTCAGAGCTTGCGGCAAGCCTATGCAGTATAGTTTCGCCGGTCACGACATGGACTGACTGGAGCAATAGCTGTGGTATTGTAGAAGACATTGGCGAGGATGTCACTGCCGATGTCGCAAAGGGAGACATAATTGCAGGCATAGCTTCCGAAGCGTACGTTTCCTGCGTCCGTCAAGCATTGAACCGTTGTATTGTGGGTTTATAGTGCTTCAGTGCCAATTTTCTTTGTTTAATTCGCAGTGTCTCCCATGATGTATAAGCTTATAGTAATGAAGAGGTGCATTCGGAGAGCATCTGGTAGTTTTGGACTGGATATTTGCGAGAATTCCGGATTCGCTGTCCGCGACTGACGCTGCTACACTGGGAATCGCAATAGCTTCAATTGGCCAAGGCCTATATGAAGATGTCGGAAGTGCTTCTCAAGGAGGGCAAGCTAAAGGCACACCCGACAGATGTTAGAGAAGGCGGTCTTGCCGCGATCACTAGCGGGTAGGTGTGGTACCTTCGTTCCTCAAGCTTAGATGCTAAGTTGCCTTCTAGATTCGAAGATTTGAAAAATAACAAAGTCAGTGGAAAGAAGCTAGTTTACGCGATTTAGCAAGGCAAAAGAGGCATCATGAGCTGATTCATCGTGTGGGTCAAGTTGAAAGGCGACGTAGATCTGTGTAGTGAAGGAAGTTTGTGGAACAATTATATCAACGCTTCTCAACATCGATGCGGTTGCTATGCGAAGGAGTATTCGTGGCTAAAAGATTTGTCAACATACTGTTCTAATGTTAATTCAACCTTAAGGACCTCGTGATGCAAACTTATTAGCAAGCACAGGAAAGGTGAATTTGAACCTGTCCTTCCGAATAGATTGCAGCTCAGGGTAGACTGGCGACCTCAGATCAGAACTTAAATAGACAAAAAGTTCACCACCCCCATTGGGAGGTGGCTATGAAAACCCTGACTTACTACATCTACAACTACATTGCAGGATTTTCTCTCCGCTACAGCTTCAAGTGACTCTTTGGGTTGGCGAGTGTTGAAGGGCGACGGACATGGATGGAGGAGCCGGTGCTCGAACCCGCAGCCTTGAGCAGAACACCCAATTATATTATGCTCTTAACCACTGCACCATCCAGCTTTTATTGCTAGAATTCAGCTTATTCAGAACAATAACTTAATAGTAAACAAATATCTGTGGGGGCGGCTTGGACGTGGGGAACGCGTCGTGAGGCTTGACATGAGAATTCCTCCTGAAAGCACCTCAAGATTGAAAACTCTTGGCACATTTATATTATTGGGTTTAGGGGAAGTATAAGGAAGGCTCTTGAACGTCCAAGAGAACTGTGCAGTAACGAACAGAGATAAGGACGAAGATCTAGATTTTACATGCTTGGGCTGTGAGACATTCATTCAATGATGATTTTCATGCCTGATATGGAGCTACCCCCGGTCAAATAGGCTAGCCTGTCGATCGCCGTGGTTTGCAGGCTTGGTAGGTTTTGTAGCCTGACAGTCACCTGCGAGGCGACGTCACCATAACTCCCCCGTACGAGTACAGCCAGCAAAGTCCCCGCACCCGCATCCTTGCTTCCCCCCAGCCAGTCTACTGCTAATTTCCTCGACGATACCCTCAACTTTGAGTAGTTAACACCTATCATTGCAGCTTGCTCGAAGCATTCTTCTGACACAAGAAACCGTCGTCTCTTTTTTTGGTTTAAGATAGCCTGCGCATTTTTGCGTTCCGAGAAACTCTTAACCCCACCTACATCCTCCACGATTTGCATATCGAATTTAGTATTCAAGTCTAGCTTAAGACCTCGCTACCATGTGAGCAGCACTTCCCTAGGCACGAGGGCCGGTTGATAAACTGACTTCATTTTATCAGGCAGCGGGCACTATCCATAAGATCTAACAAAGACAAGGGCTCAAAACCACAAGATGCGCAAAGGCACCGCTTCTCCATGGCGACCCTGCGTGGGATAACGCAGCCCGAGCTCTCTAAGAAACTATTCAACCTTATTAAGTCGGAGAACCATACCATAGGCGCATACGAAAACGCAGGCCGAGAGAGAATTGCTATCGCTAGCCAGCTTTCAGACTGGGGCGAGGCAACCGGCGACGAGACCGTTTCAGACATCTCTGATAAGCTGGGCGTGCTGCTTTCTGAGATCGGAGAGCAGGAAGACCAGTTTGCACAAAACCTAGAAGACTACCGAGGCGTCTTGAAGCAGATCCGAAACACAGAGAGCTCGGTGCAGCCTAGCCGAGACAACAAGGCCAAGATTGCAGACGAGATCCAGAAACTCAAATACAAGGAGCCGGAGAGCACCAAGATCGTTCAGCTTGAGCAGGAGTTGGTTCGTGCGGAAGCGCAGAACCTCGTTGCCGAAGCACAGCTCAGCAATGTGGTATGTAGAGATCACTACCATACCCTTACAAAGCATCGCAACTGAAGCCCGTCTTTCGCTAACAATGAACGCTGTATAGACGCGCCAGAAGCTCAAGGAAGCCTACGACGTTCATTTTGCGGCAACAATCGAGCGTGCAGAGAAGCAGATCATCCTTGCGAAGCACGCCCGTCGCCTGTTGAACCTTCTCGATGACACTCCAGTGGTGCCTGGCGATGCGCGACCAGCGTTTGAGCACGCTGCACAGGCGCGCCAAGTCCTCAACGATGCTGAGGAGGACCTGCGCGACTGGGAGCCAGCACTGGAACCCATACAGATGCAGAGCCAGGGCATGGGAGCTAATTTGATGCCCGTTGATGCACATGTTGAAGAGAAGGGCATCGCAGGGGAGAAGGACGTGCCACAGAGTTCCGGAAGCGTTCAGAGTCCCACCGAGAAGGCTGGAGAAGGAACTCATCTACAGGAAGCTACTGAGAAGGAGACCACGGCCGGGGCTACAGCTTGAAGACCTTTACCGTATGGTAGAGAGAGAGAAATCGAGAGAAATGATTGTCGACATCGAAGGGATGGGAATCCTATAATTGTGCCCTTTTCGCGAATAAGAATGCCCGCTCGGTTGATCTGATCTTGGAATTATTAGCTCAGGAGTTTCATAGTCCTATCACACGAGGAAATTATTTTCTCTAGAGCCAACCACCTATGCAAATCGCCCGAGATATCGGGCAGCGTGGCAAGGGAGAGAGCAATCAACTTAAGAGTCTCTCGGGGAGTCCTTCGGCTGATTCTATGTTCGAAAAGTTCACGTTCGAGAACCTTCAACCCGGATCTATAAATACCACTCGTGATCGACGTAAGAATCTCGGCTTGGAGAGCACATGAGTGAATCGAACGAGAAGAACTATCTAAGGCCTTTGTTATACCAGACCATCAGCAGAAGCTGTTTTTATCTCTTTCCTTCTCGTATCGTTCTGCATCCTGCCAAGCTTCACGATTACCCGGTGTGTAAATTTTACAGATTCCCAAAGATAACAATCTGAACGTCTTGGCTTGCTCTGCAGCGGCAGTGTACAACCTGGTAAGTAATTTAGTAGAGGACAAGTCCTGGGGACGAGCCTTTCCCGTACGGCGACGAAAGTATTTTTACCGGGTCATTTACTGGTCTCAACCACCAAACAAGTTTTGGAGAGACACCTTCCGTACATGATCACATCCACGAAACCCGGGGACCATGACAAAAATGTTCATGCAAAGAGCATGTTGGGGCGCATAGACGAGTCGAGGGCGAACCAACATAGAACACCGAAGGCGGGCTGAGGCATGGATTGCGTGGACTTTGAATGGCCTGGAGGCGTCCCTGTGGTCTTGGCGAACTGAAACAGACTCGGGAATCAGGATCACCAGTGACCAGCCAGCCAAGCAGGTTTCCCTCTGCCCCCTCCCATTGATTCCTGTATAACTTATGCGCTGCGTCGCTGACGGAGAGTGCAAAGCGCTTCGTCACCCCAGGGAGGGAGTGTCGCATCCATTCGTCGTCTACGGATCCGTAGCGTCCTTAGTTACACGAGGCGCGCAGGAAAGGGGCCGGGGGCCAACCATTCAGTAAATCAATCCCCTTTCTCCACAGCGGAGAGAAAGTAGAGTCTGACAGCTTTTTTTGCATATCGTAGTAAAGTTGCACTAGAGGTGCGGGAGAGTTCTTTGCAACAAATTCCCAGCAGGTCCAACGCCGAACTACGGATTAGTGCTGCTGCGATGCGAGCGAGAGAGCGAGAGCGACTTTCTTCCTCTCTTCATCTGTGCATCGTTCCTCTTTTTTGAGTGCTATTCGACTCTTTCTTTCTTTCTCCGGATTCAACTATCGAAGGAATCCCATCTACACAAGCATCTATCGATCGCAAAACAATCGCAACAGCCCCCGTCTAGCCCGGCTCCTGCGAATCGAGATTGGCTGTCAACAACCCGCGGGCCAGGGTTCACCAGCGGCGGGGTGCGTCACCACCGCACCTAAAATCAAAACCTCTCGGCTGTGCACCTGGGGACTTCTTGAGATCTCGACCACGGCCGTCGGCAAGCCGTTTTCCCACGCGCACGCGTGGTACGATATTGATCTCTCGTTGTATTTCTTATTCCTCTGTTTTCCTCCTTTGCGCGTACCGTCACTTCTCAATCCTCGTGGTTTTTGATCCTTTGGGAAATCGGGCCTTGGCTTCTTGTTTCTCGTGTTCAGGTTACCCTGGCACCTGGTTGCGTGGCACTAGCCACATCATTAATTCAAACCATCCTTCGGATCCGCCGCTAGGACATGGAGCGATAGCGAAAGCCATCCCCTACCCGTCAAATTTATTTCTCACTCTTTTTACAACCAACGGTTACTTGAGATTTTCGACATCTCTGGGCCCCTCGATCGAATCAAGGTGGTGTCGCAGGACGGAGCTGTGCAACAGCTAAGAAGATCGGAAGTGGCTCGTGGCGAGGCCCTGACGCTTTAAACCATCCTGGGAATCCCGCCAGGAGAAAGGGAAAAAAATTTCATACACAAAATGTACACCGATTCTGCGGCGACGGTTCTCGCTGCGGCGAGCCAGGAAATATGGAAAAGGGCAGGCGAACCCAGCGGTCTTAGCCCCGGCTCCCGCCCGCCGGCGTTCAGAGCGGTGGGCATCGCGTTGGCAATCGCATCCGGGGTGTTCATCGGCGTTTCCTTCGTTCTGAAGAAAGTTGGGCTGCTCAAGGCCAATGTCAAGTACAATGAGGAGGCTGGAGAAGGGTACGGATACCTGAAAAACTTCTACTGGTGGGCAGGAATGATCTTGATGATCATTGGAGAAGTTTGCAACTTCGTTGCATATGCATTGTAAGTCTTCTGTGAAACGACTCGTTTCTTGAATGAGAAGCTAATTAAGCTCTTAACAGCGTCGATGCTATCCTCGTCACACCCCTTGGAGCACTATCCGTCGTTGTCACTACGATCCTCTCAGCGATCTTCCTCAAGGAGCGTCTTAGCTTTGTCGGAAAGGTCGCTTGTTTTCAGTGCATAATCGGCTCGATAGTCATCGTTTTGAACGCTCCCGCGCAATCCTCGATCGCAACCATACAGGACATGCAGCATTTCGTCATCCATCCAGCCTTTTTGACCTACGCCGGTGTTGTCATCGTCGGCTGTGTTTTTGTTGCATTCTGGGTTGGACCCAGGTACGGCAAGAAGAGCATGATGGTCTATCTCACAATATGCAGTCTGATTGGAGGTTTGTCTGTGGTTGCTACGCAGGGGCTAGGAGCTGCTGTTATAGCTCAGACTCAGGGAACGCCACAGTTCAATCAGTGGTTCTTATACGTTCTGCTTGTGTTTGTGATTGCCACCCTCCTCACCGAAATCATTTACTTGAACAAAGCATTGAACTTGTTCAATGCAGCGCTCGTCACACCGACTTACTACGTCTACTTCACAAGTGCAACAATAGTTAGCTCCGCCATATTATTTCGCGGCTTTCGTGGAACTCCCCAGTCGATAGCAACCATTGTCATGGGATTCCTGACTATTTGTGCGGGTGTGGTACTCTTGCAGCTATCAAAATCAGCCAAAGACGTCCCCGATACTGCTGTACTTTCAGGAGACTTGAACCAAGTCCGGGCGGTAGCAGAACAAGAACAGCCAGAATCGGAACCTAAGGCGGATGCCATTAGGGGAACTGCGGCTATTGTTCGCAGACTATCGCAGACTAGACAGAAGATGGAGGCCGAAGAGGCCAAACGTGTATACGAAGACAAGATGAAGGACCAGATGGAGCCAATCAACGAGAACGAAGAAGTCCACTGGGATGGGATACGGAGACGAAAGACGATCAGGATCGATCATGAGGAACTTCAGCGACGGAAGTCCATGCATCCTCCTCTCATGTCAGGTTTAACCAGGTTCCCTAGCTACGACGAAGACGAGGCCAATCGACCCCAAAGCGGCCGGTCCGAGGCCAACGGCGGATTTGAGAGATTCTTCAGCTTCCGGCGCGGGACGTCTGCATCCAACGCGACCAGTCCTCTTCCGCGTCGACGGACAGACGAAGCGCCTCTCAACGAAAACGAAAAGGATATCCACGGCAACATGCTAGAAACGATTCCTTCCGGCGACGGCATGGAGATGCAAGGGATATCAGCCAGCCGAAAAACGCGCCAGAGGAGCAGTACAGAGATTCCCAGAAGCACTACACATCGAATATCCCACCGCGGCCAGCCGATAAAGTGGGCTGGTGAATCTGCGGGAGACTTGGATCAGTCGCGACTGTCACCCAAGCCACCCAATACCAGTCGTCGCCAATTTTCGTTCCAGAACCTCTTCCAAAGAAGCCCCTCGGGGAACTCGGGCTACGAATCTCCGTCTTCTTCACGCAGACCCACCACCAGCCACAGTACAACACCTAAAATAAAGAACGCCACTGAAGAAGAGCTGCATGGCTTAGTGAAGGGCGATTCCCACGCTGCATCCGACAACGACTCCACCTCGAACTCGGACAACGAGGAGACAACGCTGCAAAAACCAGACGTAGGTCGAAAGGCAAATGAATCCTCCGCAACACTGTCAAATCCCTCTAAGTCAAAAGAGCTAGAGGTATATGAGGAATCGGCGAAGCGATGGAGCGGAAGCAGCCCCGAGCTCCGGACTCCAGGCGGAGGCAGGCCTCTGCCCAAAACCCCTACCGAAGACGACGACAACGATGCAGATGAAGAAATGGAAAAGAGCATGGAAATCAGGCCTTTGGATACTTCGAGAAGACCACGCGGTGGTAGAGGAGGCGGAGCACCGCCTGCCTTTATATGATTTAATGATGACCCACGAAATCAAATACTCAGGAATAGAGGCTGGCATGAAGATACGGAGGCCGTAAATTTTTGGACTTTCACTACGTACATAAAGGATACCCGTTTCGACGCGAACATCATCGAGAGCTGCGCATGAGTGGAATGACGGCGCTCGAATTAGAGGCTCACTCGGAGCTTTTGTATTGATAAAATAATACTATTGTTTGAACCCAGTAGCTTGCGTTCTGCTCGCAATTCTCCTAGTGACCTTATGAAGTGGACTGCTCTCGGTGTGGGTACAAGTACAATTACGATCCCATTAACTCTCCCCTCTCCAGAGGCCCCATTCAAGCATTTCTAAAAAATTCCCTATTACAGAACTTAAATTTGATTTGTGACTTGCGTTCCTCCTGCACGTAAGAGTACTACATATCTTTAAGCTTCAAGTGAACAAGACTTAGTCCTGTTGGCTCTGCTAAGATCGTGCCAGGATATGTGTTGTGTTTTGGCCGACCCTTGTGCTTCCGTCGTTTCCCACCTAGAGCTGTTGATCTCGCCCCTTCCCGAAGCTATATTCATGTACAGTACAGTACAGTACAGTACATTACATTTACAGAATCCTGGATCCAGGCGGAGTATAGTTACACTGCTCTGCGAGCGGAAGGGCACTGATTGAAAATAAGTGCCAGAGTCTGCCTTCAGACTTCCCTGAGCCCTCCCCACCGTTTCCCCGCTCTTTCGAAAAGCATGAAGAGCCCGGCGATCAAGCGTTTGCCAAGCTGCGGCGTCCCTGCAGAGGAAGGCGATGCCAAACGCTCGCAAGCTGTTCCCCGTCAGCCAAAGCGATAAGTAACGTAGCAACAATACTCGTACTCGTGCCAGCATGATCAATTATTGTCCCCTACGGGTCCATGCCTGATTACTAGGTACCTACCTAGGTAGGTAGGTAGGTATGTATGTAGTGCAGTTCTCGTGTATCGAAAGGGCCTACGAGCTCCCCCGGGGGTTCCACTCTTCCGCAGTTCCACAGTATCCCTCCGCCCCCTCGTTATCGTGCCCTCTCCCATGCTCAGGTTCCTCATGCAGCAAGGGCCGCCGATCAAGTGAACATCGTGTCCTGGTACTGGATACGATAAGGGCAAACGAGCGAGCTTCAGCACCACACTGCCATCTGCCTTTCTTCAGGGTCTTTCTTCCTTCTTTTGAGCATTTAGGGGAAAACATTTGTTCTGAACCTTTCCATTCTCCTCTTTCTCTTTCTTTCTCCCCTCCCCCCTCCAATTATCTTCGCTCTTCATTGTATCAGAACCTGTTGACAAAAACTCTCTGCAACTGCTGTGCTACCGCCCTGTTGTTCATCGTCACCATGTCGGACCAAGAAACCGAGAAGGGCGGCTTAGCTACTCGGCCCGTGGAGCAGGCCGAGGCGGTGCTCAAGCACGAGATCGATGCCGATGAGGCATTAAAGGCCTTCGAGGGTCGCGACGAGGATCTGATCGTTATCGACGATGAGACCAGCAAGCGGCTACTGAGGAAGATCGACTTAAACCTGATGCCGGCAAGTTTTGCAAATACCCGCCCGTGGAGAGAGAGAGAGAGAGAGAGAGAGAGAGAGAGAGAGAGAGAGAGAGAGAGAGCGCCCACAGCAGAAGAAATGCTCTTGCTTGGCATTTTGGGTCGAGGTTGCCACATGTATTTTATAGCGCTGACCTGTAGCGAAGCTTCTGTGCGTGGTTTATGGGTTGAATTATCTTGACAGTATGTTTTGTAGTCCGCAATTTGACCGCGATGATCGATGTACTGAGTGCTTCCGCCCAGAGACCACCCTGAGCTATGCTAGCATCATGGTACGAGCAATGATGATGATATCCCGTACCTGACGGGGTTTGGACTAATATCTCCTTCAAAGGGACTTAAGGATGACCTACATCTTGTTGGAGATAACTACCAATGGCTAGGTTCTATGTTCTGTAGGAGCCATTCGTTTTCCTTCTGCTTTAAATACTTTTCTATGTGGAACGGCATCAATATAGTAGCCGCCGCGATACAACTCTCGTATAAGTTAGGAACTACGACGAGCTATATCATGAGCTTCCAAAATCTGAAACTACATAAGATAGGCACTCTATGCAACCGCTTTATACAGAGGTTGAGTCCGATATCTGCATGCTCTACCAGAACCTTTCAATCTCTGCGCGTCAGAACGTTGAAATTATTGCTCAATAGATTGCGTAGACCTTTGAACTGGTCCTTGGAGTAGCCCACGAGAATTTTAATGCTAATCATTTGCTGTATAGATTTCGGTATCACCTTCGTGCTTGGGTAACATCGGAGCACCCCACTGAGATCAATATCTAGGATACCTCGCATGGGAATTCCCCACAAATCGTCTTCTCCAGTGCCTTCCATTGGCAAAATATTCCGCTTTTAATATAATTATGTGGGGGACGGTGCTGACGTTGTTTGCGACTGTATCGAACTTCTCGGGAGCAGTAGCAATCCGGTTCTTCCTTGGAGTGTTTGAAGCAGCCGTGACTCCAGGATTCGCTTTTTTTACCTCTCAAGTAAAGATAGGTGACGGCGGCACCATGAAAACGTAGACTGACGGACCGCAGTGGTGGACGAGAAGGGAGCAAGGCTTTAGGACCGCTGTATGTTACTCGAACTGTACTAGCTAACGAGCTTGACAAACTCCAATAGGTATGGTTTAGTTTCAACGGGTTTGGTCAGATATTTGGCGGGGTTGTTGCTTATGGTAGGATTAAAATCCTATCATGAAAGACTTATAACTAACCAAATATTCGAGGCATCGCTCGAGGCCATAGGATCCACAACTTCTCAGTTGCCCCGTGGAAGATTGTATTCTTATTCACTGGTCTTTTGACCGTAACTCTAGGAGTGGTATTTCTGTTTCTTATGCCGGGTAGGTATAAAGTATTACTTCTCAGCCGTTTCTGCCGGCAAACGCATCGTATTCGCCCAAGATGTCGAACAAAAGCTGATGGTCTCGAAGATAACCAACTCAATGCGAAGTTTCTGTCCAAAGAAGAGCGAGTGCTTGCCGTTCATAGAATCCGAGTAAATAATCAAGGTATTGGGAACAAGAAGTTCAAAATCTACCAGCTCAAGGAGGCCCTTCTAGACCCTATGGTCTGGGCATTGTAAGATATATTCCTCCCAATTTCTTTGTTCGGTTGTATTTCGAGAGCCATCTCGGGGGGGAGACACCGCCTGAGACATGCTTGTTCTTTGTAACATGCTAATTTTATGTAGTGTTTTTTATGGGTTCATATCTTCGGTCCCAAACGGCGGAATCACAAACTTTTTCAGTCAATTGATTGTATCTTTTGGCTATACCCCTGAACAGAGTCTGCTGTACGGGACACCTGGGGGCGGGGTGGAAGTAATTGCGTTAGTGGTCTGCGGGTGGCTGTATGGACTCAAATGCGTACCTTCAGAGATAAGATCAAGCTTGCTGACAATTCAAGTGGTGACCGATACGGAAATAGGTTATTAATTAGCCTTCCCGGCATGGCCATGGCCATATTAGGCCTTATTCTTATTGTAGCGTTGCCTAAAGATATGCCGGCTGGCAGACTCGCAGGCTATTACTTGACACAGGTAAGTCCCGTTTTCTTACGCAAAACTGGATCTAACAGTACCAAGGCGAGCCCAACTCCGTTCGTTGCGATCTTATCGTTGATTGCAACAAACATTGCAGGTATTCAGTGTTGTTACCATCAATTAACGTAGCATCAAACTAAAGCCACTAGGGTACACGAAGAAAGCTACTGTAGCTGCACTGTACGTTGATAGCAAAACGGATATATAGACCTCATTGAAACTGACCCAATTTCAGGTACTTGGTTGCATATTGCGCCGGCAACAGTAAGTTTTGAGACCCTTTCCATTTGCCCCCGAACTCTGCGCACTCGTAGGAGGTCTGGTGATCCAGGCTCAGAATCTATCCGCAAGTTTCGGGGGTAGACCTCAATTTCAAGAACGCAACCTACCGGTTCTATAGATGCGAGCTAACTTTATCAAAGTTATCGGTATGCCGCAGAGGCTAGCATCTAGTGTGTATCGCTAAACGTCACAGGTCCCCAGGCTTTTCGGCCCTCCGAGGCGCCGGATTATCGGTCTGGGGTGATCACCATCCTGGTGTGCTGCTCTTTGGCGCTTCTGGATGCAGTCTTTATCTGGTGGTACACTCGGCGCCGAAACCGCGAGAAGGTAGGTATTCGAGCGCAACGAGGTTACGTTAAGATCGAAAACCAGGAATGGCTCGATTTAACGGATCGAGAAAATGCAGAATTTGTATACTCACTTTGACCGGCGTTAGCCTCAAGAGTTTTGGGTACAAGCGTTGCGAAAGCTAGTGTAGGATAGATCAGGGACTCGTAAGTGCACTACTGCGGTTGAAGGCGGAACGAATTTACGGTCACAAGCCATTTAACCCAAGGGGCTGGGAAATATACATAAAGTACCGGGACTACTTCGAGTGATCTGATCTGATCTGACACTGCGCGATGGCCGACGATGGCTAATTCCATGTAAACCTTGCCGTTGTCGACGAGACCTGTCTCGTAGAACTTTTTGTTATTCCAGCTTGTGTGAATCAGTAGTTAACTACGTCAGTGCTCGTGCGATCCTCCGGCGAGGGAAGTTGTGGAATCCAAAGAGTTAAAAATGTTACTGTTTATAAGAAAAAATGTTGAGGAATTTCACACAACTTCGCTACGGAGGGAGATCTTTTGGTGCAGGCGGTTAAGCGCGGGCTGGATGATGTGACGGGCTGTGATTGGTGCATTTCAACGACCTCTCTATTATTTTATTTTATCCAGCGGATGCACACATAAACACCTACACCTACACCTACACCTACAACAGCAGGTAATGCTCACATGCACTGCATACCTCTACCACCCGAGCGGTGTTTCCCCACACTCACATTTGTCCAAGGATCATCCCTCACTGCCCAAGCACGCTGCAAGAGGGCAGCAGCAGCAGCAGCAGCAGCAGCAGCATAGAATCTGGGGTAAATGGGACTGGCGAATGAGTGCCGTTCAATTACTTCCAGTGGCTTTCAGCACACCTACTTCCTGGAACTGTGAAGTCCGCTACACAATCGTCAAGCATTCTTACTCTTTGCCTGCGCTCTCCTACTCCTTGGTTACAGGTAACTACTAAGGAGGTCAAGCCGTCTTCGATTCCGCTTTGCCCTGCCAAATGGCTTCGTCATTATCCCCCTCAGCCTCAATATGCGACTGACTCTTTACGGAAGCATTCGAAGCCGAGTACATTATTTGCAGTCATAGGATGTACAGTACCTGCAGCACGCTGCCCTAAATCACACACATCGCCACATGCATAACACATCCTTTAGCGGTGCGGGGAAGCTGCGTGGACGGCCAGGAGTCAATTCAGCAAAAGTGGCAATTTGTGTCCTTGTGATAAAATAACTATTCCGTGCCTGAAATGGATCAAACCCAACCCTGCGGCTAGGAGTGTGCAGCTAAGGTAAGAGACGAGGCTCGATTTTGCTTCAGCTCCACCTGCGGAAGGTTGCTACAAGCACAGAATTTCGGTACGTGTCGCTAGTTAGCCTGCGAGATACTCTGTGCATGACATTTTCTGATATGGTACAGAATTTTCTAAGGACACCCTCCTCGCAGTATCCCCTCAGGCTTGCAGCCGACGATGCAACGGCTATGGCTCAAGTTATCGCCCCTTTCTCAGCCCTGAAATTAAGATCTTGTCTGTAGCCCCCGCCTCATCTCTGATTCGACATAGACAAGCACCCAAAGCTTCTTCATGCTTATCAAGCTTGTTAGCATCGGGATGCACAGCGCAGCTCGCATACCCTTCATCATGCCTCGAATTATCCTCCCTCCAGTCCCGCTTGGCTCTCACACCCCGTGTCGACCCACGGGCAGTGCCATAGACTGAGCTGGCCAGGACTCCTAACGCCTCCGTACTTGTTTTGGTGGCTCGTATGGCACATTTTACCATGTCGCGCCTATACGACCTTCCCCTCCATTAGTTTCGGTTGAATATATGCCTGAATTGTTATATGGGCCTCGTTGCCCCGGGCCCATGTGTCCTCCTTCCCGACGCCAATTCTCTCCCTCCCTTCTGCCTTATCTATCAAACGGGTTTCTCATTTAAATTTACTAGTATCGATACCCTCCTTTTAAGATACTCTCGATTCGAGAACGTCCAGAGTTGAGATCTATTCATTTGCTGTCTAAATCACATACTATCTTTTATTAAGTTTTGAAAAAAAAAAAATTTAAGATTAAAAACGTTCGATCCACGCTCTGGAGTTCCCACGGATCATATTTGTTTAAACTTTATTGCAGAATATTGAGTTTATCGACTCTGTTGGAATTACACTGTCTTTAGGCTTCATTTTGTTCATCCGGCTTTGATGCCTCACTTCCCTTTTGGTAGAAGTGCATCCCATTTCGAGAGCGTGGAATCGCTATTTGAAACCTTGATGTCTTCTACTGCTAGTCTCGCTGGTGAGACCGCCTCTCCGAAGAGACAGCCCGCTACAACCAATGCCATGCCAGGCAGACGCAAGTTTTCAATAGCCATACCGCCTCGGAATCCAGTTAGCGCTCCTTCGAGCGTAAAGACTCCTCATGCGCTCAAATCCCCCGATGATACGACGTACAACAGCGATGGCATGCTAAGCAACCTTTCTAGACGGCAGCGGCAGAGAGGCCTCTCCACTTCCTCCGAAGGACCCGAAGCATCTGCATCCGACAGAGCAGATATTGACTTAGAAGGCTCCAATCCGAAAAAACGAGGAGCAGCAGAAACGGCAGACTATCCCCGCCGTCGAGCGACTATCGCCGTATGTATAGCCCCGACATAAGTGTAAAAGCTGTAGGAGACTTATCAAAGTGAGCAGTGCGAAATTTGTCGAGGACGTAAGTCGCGGTGCGACGGTGCGAAGCCGAGATGTAGGCTCTGCACGGAGCTAAACGCCGATTGCGTATACCGCGAGCCTGGAATCAAGCTAGATGCGGGCGACAAGCTCATCCTAGAGCGGCTGAGCCGAATAGAGGGCCTGCTGCAGACGAGCCTGGTCACCCCTAACGACTTGATCGGCCAGACGAAAGGCATATCGCTAAATGCACACTCGCCGGCTATGAGTAATGGAACGAGCCTCAGCAGAGACGACCACATGCATATCAACTGCGACAATGAGAGGGTGTACTCGATCCCAATCGCAGGACTCGGGACGTGGACGAACACCGCCATGGGACCAAATATCTCCACCATGCCCAAGACCCACACGACGCCAGCCCTGCACCTCCTCCAGTGGCCGATGATCCGGGACCTAGTGTCGAGACCGTACGATCCGCAGTACCTGCTCCGGCTGGAGCTCTCTCGTGAGCCTCTGCAGCTGGGCACCTCGTACTCGTTCGACCTGGGCAACACGGGAGCATAC
>JANIPN010120235.1:4371-54540 GCA_027478595.1 Erythroxylum anguifugum
TTTCTTCGTGCAGATCTCGCATCCCAACCACCGCGCCGTTACCACGCAGATCTTCCCCAGCGACGACCCCTACCTGGCTACCGACTCCGTCTTCGCTGTCAAGGACGATCTGGTCGTTGATTTCAAGCCTCTTAAGGGGGACGCCAATGCCACGCTCGATTTGGAGTACAATATAGTTCTCCCCGCACACTCGGATGGTGAGAAAATCTCGCAGGCGAGGTTATGAATGAGGAGTCATTTGACGTAGAATGAAGTGATGTAGAAATGGAACTAAAGAAGGCGATACAGGTGCATCATGGAATGGAGATGTATGGTTGGAGAGTCTTTCTACGAAGAAGAGATGTGCCCATCTCCAGACGGAAGTCTTTGTACTGTTACATGATGAGAAGAGGGGAAAAGAGGCTAGCCCCTGGGAGCGGACATGGGCCTTTAATGGATGCGATTACCTTGCAAATAGGTTCAAGAAAATTTAGTTAATTAGGTAGTCAGACATTATACTTAGAGTCTTAACCTTATTCTTGAAAAAGAAGGAGCAAAAGGTACCCATAGTATGGGTATAGCCAGGTGACACGGGTTAAAAATTACGGGCTACGCCGTCGATTGCAAATCCGTTCCCGTCTCCGAGGCCGAGACTCACAACCTCCTTAATTAGTATATGCAGAAATCTCCAGCATAGGCAGAAATCCCCGGTATATATTTATAAATCATTTAAGGGTCCTGTGCGAAGATCTCCAGCATATTTTCAGTATATATTCCAAAAAAAAGTTTGTAACTTAGATCTTATGACTCTTTGGTTGCAATTGATCTTGCTATAGGTTGCAGGTCATTAAAGGATAAGGGGTACTTCTTGCAAAGCCAAGTGAAAACAAGTAGTGTGCTAAGTAGAGTGGAAGTATTTTTGATTATTATTGGATAATTAAGGGCCTATGAGTTAAGTATCTAGTTTTGAATCTCCAGAACGCCAAACGCTAAATGCTATCAGACAACCGACTCAACTCAAGGGTTTAGTGTCCGGGTTCAACATCATCTGCAAAATGTGCGTGCCGTCTACCTCTATCCCCGATACCTGTGGACGCTGAAGTGTTGTGTTCCGCGCTGCTACTTCTATGGGGCTCCACTATCGTAATACCAGCCATAGTATCTCTGTTGTTCGTATCCGGAGGGCTTGGGGGCCTAATCGTTGCAGAGAAGTAATCTGGCAAATCATCCTTGTACGCTATCTTGGTGTCTGAATGCATTGCGGTGTTGTAACTCGGCACGCGGCTAAGCTGACTGCTGCCGAGCTGACTCTCGGAATATAAGGGTGTAAGCAGGCTGGGCCGTGTCTGAGACGGAGATCCGGAGATGCTACGAGAATCGAAACCGTTGGGTGAGCGAGAACCAGATTCTGGGGGTGTTAGATAGCTAGGGGAGGTCCGGCCTGACGCGGGGGCACTCCGATGACCGCGCGAGGTGTGGGGTTGCTCGAAATGCACTTCTGATTGTAGGTCTGGGGATGAGTTGATTCTGCTAGGAGATCCTGAATGCGCGGCGGCCAAAGTGTTGAAGTTTGAACCTGCGGATCTTTGGTCGGCAAAGCGATCGGTAGCCCCGAGGTCGAGGTTAGTGAGTCGGTTGCGAAGCGTATTAGCGGAAAGTTCTTCGTTTTCTTGAGCAAGACTTTCGAGATCTTCGAGAGAGCCGCGACGACTACGGTCGAAAGGTGTACCCGGGCCGGGAGTAATGAACCCGCGCGTGTCCAAACCTTCGTACAATGGATCGAAAGAGTACTCGCTGTACGAGGGAGGCGGAGCTACTAGGTCATTAATTATGTTTTCCGAAGTGGGAACGTCATTCGTTAGCTCGTTTTGGTCGTTGAGGCGTACATCCGGAGAAATAAATATCTGAAGAGGGAGACAAGCGCGAATCTCTGACACGTGCCCTTCAGGGTTGAGCAAGCGAACGCTGAATTTGATGATATGATTGATGAAGATATTTCTCTCTTCGACGGATTGTAAACATTCGGTCAGCCTCCGTGGAAGTTGGAGGTAGCGAGTTACTTTGAATCCTTCTTCCCCGTCGATATCTTCGGCCTCGATATGCTCGGGGATTTCGTAGCTATCCTGTGCCACTATTCGCTGCGCCTTTTTGCTTCTTGTATATGACAATTGCACTACAACCTCCTGTCTTTCGACTATGCTGGTGTCGATTTTGCCTATTCGAAGCCCTTTGACTTGTGGGATCAGGACAAAGTCGACTCTGACCCTGGTTCCGAACACCACGCTCTTGACCGGCGTACTGATATCGTATTTAATCTTGTTCGGCCAGGTTTCATTAATCGACTGTGTTCGTCAGCCATCGATGCGTCCTGGTGGCACTTTACATACCGTACTATACGCCGGCTCTAGTGCTGTGAGCTCGAACGTTCTGATTAGACGAATGTGCCTGCGCGCTTCGATGTTCTTGGTAAATAACCCCCTATCGATGGTTGCCTTCATTCGATAAACGATCCAGCTACAATGCAAGCCTTCTATGCTCTCTGGTAGGTCACCCATGATAACCATTTCGAAGGACCACTCGTGGTTTCCAGCAGGTATTATATTCTGGTGCTTCTTGTTTGGGTTCTGCGTGCCAAGGTTCCAGGTTTTGCTCACGATTGTTGTGAGTTTCTCTAAAGATTTGGTACCGTTCGCCGTGTCGACAGTGAAACAAGTTCTTACTTTACCCTTGAAACGCAGGTAAATGCCGTTGGCTTTTAAAGGCTCCGAATTACATAGGACCAGGTTTCCCTTCAGCAAAGCGTTTGAGGCTTCTTGTGGAGTGCCTCGAAGAACCAGGTGGTCTTCATCGACTCTAGGCTCCATTAGTTAGACGCCGTATATACACAACGGACGGACCGGTGGCATACCTGACTTCGAAGTACTTCACTGGGGAGACATTGCCTCCACTCAGGCAGCCAGGAGCCATAGCCGCAGTAGGAGGTTATCGAGTGATATAGAACGGGGTATTCGATTGCGAACTAATATGCACTCATCTGTAGTTGGCGGCGAGTGTGAGTGTGTGTGAGAAGATACCACAATATTGAGAGTTTAGAGGTGTAACGTGCAGGAGAGAACAAAGGAAAAGAAATAAAGGACGTGGCACATATTTATCAGTGTACGAATGCAGCCGAGATAGTACGGGGTTGACCCTCCTGTGATCAAGACGCCATACAATGAGCTAGCTCACTCCCAATTTGTCTCCATTAAACCTATTGAGGTGATAAAGGCAGAAAGACATGTTGGAGAACCCTGCACCAACTTCTCATGTTATTTACCCTCGCCAACTCCATCTCCATAGCCATAGGAGGGATCTATGAGTCAATAGATAGGGAAAACTCATCGGTGTAAAGCTAAGGCAGCTACTTCTTCGTCGGTACAAGTACTACCCATGATCCATGGCGCCCTGTGGATTCTTCCGAGAGCTACACGAAGCCACCGGCCTTATTGTCCGCAAACGGCACTTTGTGGATCTGGTAATCGCCACGTACTTACCTAGGTACCTATAGGTTTGTTGCGAAAGCATGGAAGGTTTCTCTCTTGTAGTCCTATCTACCCTTTATCGCCCGGGATGGGAGATTGTTGTTTGTCCAGGTGGGCCGGGAAAAAATTGTGCGGATGACGTTGATGCAAACTCTTGCTTAGCAAGTGTTGGGGAATTTCGCACAACTTCGTCATGCTCATTGAAGGCAGTGTCGGCTCTCTTACTCTCTTCTCATATGTACTCATGAGGGCAGGTGTAGCAAAGATTATCGGGCTAATTACGGAGCTATTAGCCAGCCGTGGCGTCGATGTTGGGTCCGATGGCGTGTTCCACAAAGCCCCGCCTTATCAGTCGTTGTACCTCGTACAAAAACCCCTCAAGGAGGGGCAATAGTACTTTTGCATCGAACAAAAAAAATGACCAACTCCGGTATCGAATCACTTTATATGATTCCAAAATAGAACACCGTTGATCTGTCCCCTGGAATTTTGTTGGGAAATTTTAGAGCATGTTTGATCGTTGCACAGATTGAAAGTACTGGAGACTTGCAAATTTTTTTGGCCCACTTGGTGGCACCCTAAGAATTATTCTAGAAACAAAGCCCCATAATTCTTGAGCACCACAGGGCTGTGGCAAATGATCGAGAATGGAAGAGACAGGGGCACGATAGCCACGTTGTAAATAATGGGTAAGCCGATAAAGGCAACCTACATCACACTTTCTTCGGCGATGACTTTGCATATTTGTAATTAAGGCTGCGACCAGTTGGTGGGATGTTCACATGATAACGGCATGGAGAAAGGCAAGGCTACAGGAACTCTGAGAAGGGATAGCCTAGCCATTTCCCCAAAGTTTATAATCATGTGTCTTTGAGAATAAGCTGCCTTAGAAGACTAGAATATGCCAAAAGAAAACTCTTCTAGACAGGATTAAACTGTCAACCCCCCGATGCTAGCTGGGTGACAGTCGGACGGGCTAACTAATTGCAGGACGAAAGATGTTGCAACGAAGTGCCTTGTTGAAGATATGAACATTTGATCACCGTCTCTCTAATGCTTGCCTCTTATTTGGTTACATTGTTTGAAAATGACAACACGGAGCAGTTGAATCTACACGTCGTTGTTGGTATATTGATGTTTCTGTAGTAAAAAAGGCCGTAACAGTCGTTTTATTTCGAGTTGCCGTTTTCAATTACCGTCTGCAGCCGCTTATTCTGTAGACTCTGTCGGCAGACTTGCTCTTTATCTACATCCAACTTCGTAGCTACATTTGTACACCGGGGACCATCCCACCACAGCTTCCATGTGCTTAGTACTGTCGTATCAACTGAACTTCGTTATTACAAGCTTTGTAGCTTGCCAATGGTTTGATTTGCCAAGACAATTAATGTAATTGGCCAATGTACAGCGAAAGAAAGATCATGGCTCCTCCAACTCTTCTAGCGAATCCGAGATAGGTAAAGTGGAGTCACTGCCGGTTTTGATTTCCTTGGGTCGATCCCATATGCGTATGTGACCTGTGGTGGGTTAGCAACTATGCCCTGGAGGCTTACACCAGCGTATATCTTACCCATTGCACACGAAGTTACGATCGAGTCTTGTTGGAAGCCAAGCCACGATAAAGGACACGGATCTACGACTTTTGACTGATATTGTTGTTAGCATATTCGATATGTACAAGCAAATGCATCCACATACCATCACAGGAGGGAGGTCTGCCGTCAAAGTCCTCGACTCAACCGGGTGCTCTATTGAGGCTTCTTTCTCGGCACTAGCAGTTGTTAGGCTGGAATTGGATCTTAATCGGTTAGCGGCTGCGCTGTCCGCTCGAGTTCTTGAAATGGTAATTGGAGCGTGAGAAGAGATACTTCCCCTCTGCCTCCCGATTGTCTGAAAATATTAGTCGATGATCTATCAAAGGTGGAACTACTTACTGCTTTTGGGCGATGTAGCATACTATAGTTAAAGTCCCAGAGTAGTAGTCTGCAGTCATCACCGACGCTACCGAACCTGTAGTTCTGCCCGTCGCATCGCCACGGATCGAATGCGACTGCTGTAACCCATGAATGGTGACCTGGACACCTTGCCACAATCTGTCGATCGGCAAGAGACCATATGGAAACCAGATCGTCCTGACCTCCTGTCAAGATATACTTGCCATCTGGAGACCAGCAGACACAAATTAAACCGCCGTAATAGCTTGTGTATAAGTCCAAAAGCCTGAATTGTGAGAAGGGTGCTACAGACATTGGTAAACGACTTACTGTTCTTTGAGATAGTCAATAACCCGTAACGAGCCGTCTTCCGAAACTACTGCCAAGTGTCTTGAATCTGGGGAAAATGCAAAGGAATTGATCCTTTGATTCGATATCCTCCATGAAGCAACCGGATTGGTCTTCTGATTCTTGGAATTCACGGATTTATTGATTTGGAGACTTGCACTATCTGCAGATTCTCCATTTGTCTCTGGCACAGGCAAAGTTGCCTCCTCAGGGGTGAAGGCAGCATCATCTCGCTCCCTGTCGTATACGATCAGGGTGCCATCCATATGTGATGCCAGAAACAAGTTTTCCGAGCCCGGAATCCAACAGATGTTCGATACTGGCGTAGGGTTGATCATTCCGTTCTTATTCATGCGATTATAACGTTGAGAGAATGGCTCGTACCACATGATGTCGGCTGCAGACGAGCCCATTATGACGTCTATGTGATTGCTGCCCAAAGTGACTTCGTTGACACTGTGACAAAGCATATGCGCTCTGGTGAAGAGGATCTTAGTGAGGTGGTCTGCTCGTTGCGGAGAATTTGGCGATAGGTCTAGCCACTGAAACGCTCTATTGACATTGGCAAATGCAAGTAGCCCGTCAGGATCTCGCTCCTGGAGACGCTTTGTTAATGCCTCATGCGGTATTACTCTAGATATATAAGACGAATTACTCTTGACCATATTCGACTTGGGCTTTTTCTTTTTGTTAGGGTCTTTTGCAGCGGGAGGTGGAGCTAAGAGACTGTTTTCGGCACCAAATGCCGGAGTTCTACTTCCGTTGAGGAGAGTATTATTGTCGGATTTGCTCTCCGATCGATTTTCGGATCTGTTTTCTGATCTGGAACCTCCCTCGCTGCTGTCGGTTTCATGGGAGGTCCGCGATTCCCTTTCGCTTTCTCTTATACTGTAGGTCGACCAGTTCGGCTGGCCATCTTCTGCGGTTGCATTGTATAGTTGCGGTGCTGCCTTGTTGCCAGTTACTATGGCGAGCGACAGCTTGGTTCCCGCGGTGGGTGGAGCAACTGCTGTCGCCAACGGATTGAGGTTAACAACCGGGGCTTCGGAGGGATGAGGCGGAGGAGTGGACAGGAACCAGGAGTCGCGGAGAACGTATGTGCCTAATCACCTGATCTTTAGACGGATGCGTCCCTTTAGTAGCGCGGGCCGTACCTTCACCGACAACCAGCTGGGTCTCTGCTCCCTCCTCCTGCTTCAATATATTGTTCGTGTCATTCGAGGGCTGAGGCATGCCAGGAACCGTCGGTAACGTTGGTATGGCAGTTATCGACGGATACTTGGGCGGAGGGGGTAGAACACTGCATGTTTGTTAACGTTGTGTTATGGTGTGGAGGGGAGAGAACCGATAGGTGCATAAATGCCACTTACAACATCGTGGGAAATGGTTGATCTGCGGGCGCACTGAGGCAGACCGGCACTGTAATAAGGGAAGATACCAAGTGTATACACCGCGAGGAGCAATTTCTGAGAGTTGAAAAGTTTATAACATTCGCAGCTAAAGGAACAGGGTTGATATTACGTTGTCAGCGCATTGTGGGGTTGGAACAGACATGGATAATAGTTGGGTCGAGGACTCGTGGCGACAGTTGACCGGTTAGAGGGATTTTAGAGGGATTTTCTTGGAGAAGGAGATCCATGGGTTAAGCGGGATATTCATGTAAAATGGAGCCCATATGCCACTTTTGAGCGAGAGGAATCACCCAGAAAATAGGTAAATGTTCAGTTCTAAAGAGTTTTAAGAAATCTTCGAGCTCTAGAGGTGAAGCTCGTTGATTGTCTGTGATTGGTGGCCGAGCTCTCGCCGGGCGGACCGTTCGAAGTTCCGACGAGGTGCGCGAAAAGTGGACGGGCATGTGCTTTAGCATGTAGCGCGACCAACTTTTTGTTAGACCCGGATCAAGTCAAAGATTGAAGGGTTTGATAGTCACGTCGATAAGAATGTGACGGGCAACGTATTATGGCTACCGGTATGTATTGGAATATACGCGTTCACCTGCTTGTCCCTTCTGACAGAGGCAGTCCGTATTTGTGTTTGCGGCGACGAGGGCACTGGGAAATCTAGTATCATAACGTCTTTGGTTAAAGATACCTTTGTCGCCACGAAGATACAGCCAACTCTTCCTCAGATAACAATACCGCCGAGTATTGGGACCCCAGAGAATGTCACCACCACAATTGTCGATACCTCTCCCCTGCCGCAAGAGAGGCAAGAGCTGAATAAGGAGATACGGAAGTCGAATGTTATACTGCTGGTATATTCGGATCACTATAGCTACGAAAGAGTTGGGCTGTTTTGGATGCCACATTTCAGGTCGTTGGGTGTCAACGTTCCTGTGGTACTATGTGCGAATAAATCCGATATGGCAGGGGGAACTGCCTCTACTACGCAGGTTGTGGAGGATGAGATGCTTCCACTGATGGCAGAGTTCAAAGAGATTGATTCGTGCATACGGACGAGTGCTAGGGATCATAGCAACATCAATGAGGCATTCTTTCTGTGTCAGAAAGCTGTTACGCATCCTATTGCGCCGCTATTTGATTCGAAAGAAGGTGTTCTGAAGCCTGCGGCGGTAACTGCTTTGAGACGGATATTCTACCTTTGTGATAGGGACCAAGATGGGTGGCTCAGTGATTCCGAGGTGCATGGGTTTCAACTGAAGTGTTTTGGGAAGCCGTTAGCCGAGGATGATCTCGAGAACATCAAAGAGTCGATATCCACACAGTTGCCTAGTTCTGTCACGGAGAGGGGTATCAACGAAGAAGGATTCATACTTCTCAACAAGCTTTTTGCAGAGAAGGGAAGGCACGAGACCGTTTGGATCATTCTTCGTACATTCCACTATTCTGATAGTCTGAGTCTCAAGGAGAGTTTCATGCACCCAAAGTTTGACGTTCCTCCGCATGCATCGGCAGAACTGTCGCCGTCAGGATACCAGTTTTTGTTCGATTTGTTCCTCTTGTTCGACAAAGATAACGACGGTGGACTTAAAGAGTCGGAACTCATGAGTCTTTTCAAGCCGACCCCTGGTCTGCCATCTTCGTGGATAGAAACAGACTTTCCTTCTTCTACTGTGCGTGACGAAGCCGGAAACATCACGCTGCAGGGCTGGCTAGCACAATGGAGCATGACCACTTTCACAGACCCAAAAACGACGTTAGAATATCTCGCTTACCTTGGGTTCGAGCCTTCTGATCCGCGGGCCACGACGGCATCTGCCCTCAAGGTAACCAAGGCGCGAAAGAGGCGCAAAAGAATCGGGAAAGTCGATCGAAACGTCGTATTAGCTTATATAGTCGGGGCATCCGGAAGTGGAAAGTCAGCAGTATTGGATGCGCTCCTGTCAAGACAATTCATCACCACATACCATCCGACAATCAAGCCGAGGACTGCCATAAATGGCGTAGAGCTTCCTGGTGGAAAACAGGTCTACCTGATATTGGAGGAACTTGGAGAATTGGAGCCTGCTATCCTCGACAACAATTCTCGACTCGAGGCCTGCGATCTAGTAATCTATGCGTACGATTCCAGCGACGCAGACTCGTTCGGTCATGTCGTGTCGCTTCGCAAGAAGCATCCTCACCTGAAAGAGATCCCAGGTCTCTTCGTGGCTCTGAAAGCGGACAACGACAAGGCCAATCAAAGGACAGAGCTTCAGCCGGACGAGTACTGTGCGCAGAACGCTTTGAACAAGCCACTGCATGTTAGTGTGACTTGGTCGAGCGTGTCCGACCTGTTCGTACAGATTGCCGAGACTGCTTTGGCTCCGAGCACGGCATTTCTGCGCAACGAGGACGAGGGAGTGGACAGGACCAACATGTATCTTGCCATCGGCGCCGTGGTGTGTGCAGGTGCTGCGTTCATTGCCATATGGCGGCGCATCGGAAAAGAGTAGCCTGGCTGGGCGTGGGACCTGAGCGACATTGAGTTTGATACCCCCGCGAAATCAATATTACCGCAATCACGAGACGGAGCGTCTGTTGACTCGTAAAAACCACAAATATATTCACTTTGAGGGCATGAGTGTGCGTGCGAGACGAGTTCGACGTACGAGACTCGGGTCCAACGGGCGGCGTCTGCGTGCTGCGTGCGAGAGAGAGAGAGCGTGCGTTCTAGCTGGGCACTACTCCCCACTACACCCGCTACACACCCGCTACCCCCGCTACGAGTACATACCCCGCCCCCACTATTGCTCAGATCAATTGCCTGCAAGCGATCGGGAGCGATGCAGTCATGCCGCACTGATGCACTGATGCACACAACCTCTCCACAGCTCCACACAATGCTCTCCACAGCTCCACCACTCTCCCAGCGTCCCATCACCCACGCCACGAGTCTCCGCCCCCCTGGTGCTCTGTTCCTACATTTTGACAAGCTCCCCAGATTGGCTGCGACGCCAGTGCTGCGAATTCAATCCGCAATTAGCTCCAGCCTTTTCTTTTGTGATCCTGACTCTGCATCCCGCCCGACTTCGGGCGCCTCACCAGGTGGGCACGTATGGTCTAGACACCTGCGGTCTTTTTTTACTCAGCCCGGGCTGTGCATCTTTTCTTCTTCTCCTCCGTCGACTTCTCCAGCTCTTGTCTCGTTTCTGTACTTACACATCGTTGCTCACCATGGCTGCAAATGGACACACAAATGGAGCTGCTGCTCCGAAGCCCAAGGTTCTGGTACCAGAAAAAGTTTCACCAGATGGGCTGGCTCTGATGCGCAAAACCCTCGAGGTCGAGGAAAAAAAGGGCCTGTCGCCGGAAGAGCTGATCGCAATCATTCCGGAGTACGAGGCCCTGATCGTTCGTTCCGAGACAAAGGTCACGGCAGCGTTGCTGCAGGCCGGCAAAAAGTTGAAGGTGGTGGCCCGAGCCGGAGTAGGAGTGGACAACGTTGGTAAGCGACAGGACCGTATGCTGGTCAAATACTGATCTTTCAGACGTGGAATCCGCTACGAAGCTGGGTATAGTCGTCGTCAACTCGCCTTCGGGCAACATCGGCGCTGCCGCAGAGCACACGATTGCTCTGATGCTGTCCGTAGCCAGGAATATTCCAGACGGCTGCTCCAGCTTGAAGGGCGGCAAGTGGGAGAGGAGCCGACTCGTGGGCGTCGAAGTCAAGGGCAAGACATTAGGCGTCATCGGTCTCGGGAAAGGTCGGTAGCTTTGCGTGCATGGAGCTTCTTCCTGACTTTCATAGTTGGTCTCAACGTAGCTAGAATGGCTATCGGACTCGGTATGCGAGTTTCGGCAATGGACCCGTATGCATCGCCGGCAATCGCTCAGGCAAACAATGTCGAGATGGTCTCATCCCTGGATGACCTACTCAAGGTTTCAGACTTCCTGACGATCCACACACCGCTGATTGCAAGCACCAAAGGGATGATCGGTAAGGCCGAACTGTTGAGCATGAAAAAGGGTGCTCGTATCCTTAACGTAGCCCGAGGTGGTATGATTGACGAGGAAGCACTCTACGATGCCTTGGAAAGTGGACATATCGCTGGAGCTGGTGTCGACGTGTTTACCTCGGAGCCTCCCAAACCCGACACGCCCGCCGCCAAGTTGATCTCGCACCCACGCCTTGTTGGTACACCACACTTGGGAGCTTCGACCGTCGAAGCCCAAGAAAACGTGTCTATAGATGTTTGCGAGCAAGTCATTTCCATCCTCGGTGGTGATCTTCCACGCTCGGCCGTCAACGCACCGATGATTTTACCGGACGAGTACAAAACGCTCCACCCTTTTGTCAGACTTGTCGAAAAGATGGGTTCCCTATATACGCAACACTTTACTGCGGTTGCCCACTCCGAGCCGAGGACATCTTTCGATCTGGTTTACGAGGGTTCCCTGGCTACGTTGTCGAATACCAAGCCTCTCTTTGCGGCTCTGATCAAAGGTTTGACGGCCACTATATCCTCAACCAACGTGAACATTGTCAACGCTGAGCTGGTGGCGAGCGAACGTGGAATCAACGTCAACGAACAGCGCTCACGCGACCCTCCTACCCATACATATTCTTCGCTTGTGACCCTGCGTGCGCGTCCCTCTGCCCCCTCGAGGGCATCTTCGCGTCAACCGGGGCCAAATGATCCCAAACCTAAGAAAGAATACGAACAAGTTATATCTGGCTACGTATCAGGTAACCAGATCTATATCAGTCGCCTCGATCGTTTCACCAGCAACTTTGTACCCGAGGGGAATCTAGTCATATGCCACAATTTTGACAACCCGGGAAAGATCGCTCTTGTCGGAGGTATCTTAGCCAAAGAGAATGTCAACATCAACTTCATGTCGGTTGCCAGCTTGGAAAAGCAACACGACAACGGAGACGATACGGTAGGATCGGAAGCGTTAATGATTTTGGGTGTCGATAGAGAGGTCAGCGGGGAAATAATCGGTGAACTAAAGCGTCAAGAAGGTATATTGGCTGTTGGGTCGGCTGCTCTGTGATGTTAGATGTATCTTTCATTAATCTACAAGGTGGAAAACTGGAGCTTGGCGCACTTTCATAAATCTTGGATAGAAGGCAGTTGGCGAAATAGAACAGCAAAGGCAAGAATTCAACATGGAGCTAGAGCTGACTTTCGCTGCCGGAGTATATACTATCAATGACATTTGAATAATGGTCTCAAGTGCATCTGGAATGGAAGTTGGTCTCAAGCGAAGATATAACCGACCACGGCACTGCTGCTGAGGTCGGCGCACATCCAAGTTCAGTGCTCTAATGGAGCCTGAGGCGCTTTAAGGCTACACTAAATGGCAGAGTGTACGAGTGATGAGATAATTGCAGAATATTGAACGCTTACAATTTCATGAATACGTTGAGTGCTAAGAGAAGGACATGATACTGATTAAACTTCCTTGTAGTAAGCCCTTTTGATAGCGTTCCAAACCCCAGGCTTCCGTTCCTCATCTTTGCGTGGTACGTCGACAGCCTCTCCATCAAGGCCGGTGTTGGTAACGGCATTCTGCTGCTTACCCAGGTAGTAATCTACTATGTCAGTATAGTACGAAGTTGTAGGTGAGATACTCACTTGGCATGGTCAGAGAGAAGATCACCGGGAATACAGCTATAACGCAGGCGGTGATGAAGATGATGCCGTTGGTCCTTGTGTATGCAGCGATCGCACCGCGTCTGATAGGATTATTCCAGTCGTAGTCTGTCCTCAAAACTCGAATAGATCCGTAAATCTCCTGGATAGTTGCTTCGGAGGTGTCTGGAAGTTCCTGTCGCATAAATGGTACCATCCTTCGGGTCCATATAGCTGCGGCAATGGTATAGCCTATCGAGCTGCCAATGGTACTCCACAAGGACAGAATAGCGATGGCGCTAGCCATGTCTTCGTGAGGAACCGAAGCTTGAGATCCGACTCTTGCGCCGATCACTGTCAGTCCTCCGGTACCGAGGAGCACTTGCGACACGGCCAGAGCAGCTGTACTTTCCGTGCTACGGCTTCCGGAGTCGAGACAAATACCGTAACCAATTAGTTTCAAGACGGCCCCGATAACCATCAAAGTTTTATATCTATGGGTGCAACGGTGAAGTAGACCGCCTAGAGGACTGAAGAAACAGAGGGCGAGAGTCGTTGCGCCAATGAAGATTGTCCACTCGTAGTTGGACCAGTCCTTGATGATGTACATGTACGAGGAGAAGTAGTTATTCCTGACAGCGCTGGCCATCAAGTTTGTGATATCGACAATGAGTGCGGACAAAAAAGCCTTGTTCTTCATAATCCTTTTGGTCATAATGGGCTTCGGAGCAACAAAAGCTTCAAAGGCAATAAACAGTCCGAGTATGACGACTCCACAGACTAACATCGCGATGATGCTAGCATTTCTCCATCCACCGTTGGCGGACTCCGCTAGGTTTAGCGGGAGAAGTATCAGTGAAAAGGAGAACCCCAGGAGAATGAGGCCTGCTAGGTCGATGTCGATGATTCCTTGCCACGCAATTTGCAAGTAAGTAGACACTCCTCGAATCTTGCCTTCACCACGTCTGGCTCTTCCGCTATCTCCCATGCTAACCATGCCCAGTTTTTCGGCCTTTCTCTGCATACCGTAAAGCGTCCAAATCGCTGGAATCAAAAGAACCGGTATCATTATAGCAAACATTCCCAGTCCCCATCTCCAGTTATTCGGTATGAAAGCGTCGGAAATGAAGCCGTTGATGAACGTCGTGATGAGGAAAGGAGTACTCAGCATAGCACCCCAGAAGGCTCTCCATTGTAACGGCGTGAGGTCTCCAACGATGATATCCTACATTCGTTAGCCCCGGTATTATAAATAATGAGACAGCTACTTACACCCAAGAGATCCAATCCTGACTTGCCAAATGCAGTAAAGCATACCCCTATAGTGTAGGCGGCAACATTGTCACAGGTAGCCGCAACAATGAATCCGACAACATATGCAAACAATACTACCACGTAGGTAGTCGGACGCGAGGTGATGTCGGCGAGTTTTCCGAGGAATGGCTTCGATATTGCGCGGATTATCTGGCTGGCCGTATTGATGGCACCAATTTCCGCATGTTCTCCGAAAGCGCTGGCTGCAATTACATTGAATTGGTACGTAACTCCTTGATCCAAGGCATAAGCAAACATGGTCAGACCGATCGAGATGACCAAGATGATTAGCAGAATCTTGCCAGATTTTCCTGAGTGGTACAGAGCCTTGTTAAAGGCCTCGACTTTGCTGACACCAGCATCTTGAGATGTTACTTGATGATTGTGGGAATGGTTTAATTCGACGTCTCGTTTTTCGATGTCCGAGCCATCTTTGGATACATTATCGATGCTGGAAGTATGGTTCTTTGTATCGCCAGCTGCTTGACTTTGCATTTCGGTCTTCGAAGCCATCTCGCAGACACCGTTTGTGGTGGTTGCACTTTACTAGCTCCGCTTCGATGAATCTCGACGAGAATTCCATGAAGTCGGGTTTGCACATTTTTATAAGAGACATCGGAAGGCAATTGCCGTAATCTCACTGATCCCCCACGAAGATGGGGCGAAATTTTATTGGTGTCGGTCTTGCAGATCACTTTGTCTTCGCCGAGGCCTGAAAGAGCCTTTAATGTGAACGAAGTGGGGTGTTGTTTGGGGGCGAGAAAGTAGACCAGGCTTTAGCGACAAAAAGTTCTCATCTGATAAGATTGGAGACTGGTTCAGGCGCCGATCCCTTCCGTTCGTGAATCCACTCCGGAAGCGCTATGTGGATTTCCATTACGGGAATCAAATCAGATAAAGCAGGGAATGGAGCTCGAACACGCTCCTAATAAAAGATGCCATCGCATGCGACACGTGAGGGTCGAGCTAGCGATTATCGGCAAGGGGCTGGAAGGACGACACAGTGAAGATTCTTTCCGTTAAATTCGTCCCCGATATTGAAGAGGCAAAGATCGTACGAGCAGACTGGCATTGAGTACCTGAAGCACGATGGCAGAATATCGATACTTGGCAAGTCCGGATCCCGCATGGGTTGATGTACGTATTTTTGTCACGACAGACACCGAGCTGACGGAATCACACAGTTTCCGAACAACCTGCCGCCTGGGACAAAGGTATGTGGTATGTTCCGCGAACGCCACCCGATCAAGCCGCAACCCGGAATCGAGATTGAGGAGTTTGATGTGAAGGCCCGCGATGGATATTCCATTGGTATTCGCTCGTACCGTCGAACGGCAGATACCCTCCCACTTCTTATATACATGCACGGGGGCGGGTTTGTCACGGGAGGTCTTGAAACAGACGATGCGTCTTGTCGTGCCATTGCAGCGGAGTTACCGGTCCTGGTGCTTAATGTCGAATATCGTCTTGCACCGGAGCACAAGTTTCCCGTAGGTTGGGAGGATAGTTTCGACGTCTTGAAATGGGTAAGCTTCTTGTGATTTCAAGATTTTTGTTAAGTGGAACAGGCTGCATCCGAGGAGAGCCAAAAGAAACTCAATACCGATCTAAAGAAGGGATTCATCTTAGGAGGAACCTCTGCTGGCTCCAACTTCACAGCAGGAATTTCGCATTATGCTCTTGAAGAGAGGATCAAGCTAACCGGCTTAATTTTTCTAGCCGGTAACGTGTGCCATCCTGACGTGAGACCAAAGAAGTATCTGGACAGAATACTAAGTGTAGATGAAATCAACGATGCTCCAGGGTTGACAAGGAAATCTATAGACTACTTTGCGGGCAAATACGGAGCACCACCTGAAGACAAAAGATTGTCGCCTCTTCTTTTCGAGTCTCATAAAAACTTAGCTTCCAAGGCATTCTTTGCGGTCTGCGGTTGGGACCCTAGACGAGACGAGTCGTTACTTTTCGAACAGCTTTTAAAGGAACAAGGGACCGAAACAAAGCTACATATATATCCTGGGCTGCCGCATGGTTTCTGGACAACGTGCCCTGATTTGCCTGTTTCGCGGAAATGGGAGAGGGATTTAATCGATGGGGTCAAGTGGATGATAGAGTAGTCTCGACTTAGATGGATAGCCCATTCCATAGATTATCGATAGGGTTCTGAGCAGATGGCGAGGTTGCTTCCTAATCTTTGGCTAACTCAGACACGACCTCGAGAAGTGAATTGGATCGTAATTTTATCCAAACCGTTTTATTTAACTGAGGCTAAACAACGTTTGTTGACAAGGCATGCGAAGTACCTCACACGCCCTGTCCACTGTTTGACGACGTTGTGCCGCTGTGATCTCTATGGAGCCATTCAACTGCTTCGGCTGGTGCTTCAACTGCTTTGACTCCTTTCTGTCTTTCGGGACTGACGAATCCTTTTCCAACAGCACCATTGATCCAACCCATCAGCCCATCCCAAAAGCCTTCCCTACCAACGAGCACGACATCCTTGCCATGTACGCCACGACTGCGCAAAGTTAATACTTCTGCAATTTCGTCCAAAGTTCCCAATCCTCCTGGTAGCGCGATGAAACCTGAGCCTCGCCCACCTTGGTTAACCAATCTGATCATATGCGCTTTACGTGCAGATAGAGATGGCGCAACTTGTAATTGTCCATGTGTAGGATCTGGAGGAAGATCGATAATCTGATCTTCCACTGTACTCTTTCCTGAATTTGAGGGATTGGATTCGGTCTCAGACTTGGCCCCACGTCCTCGAAACACCTTCTTAAGCTTTGAGACCGAAGTAGAGCCTGATTCAACTTCACTTTTGAGATGAGCCAGCCTAGTTCTATGATCTCCAGGCCTCTCTTCGCCCATTACGCTTAGGCACTGTACGCCTGTAACGCAAGCTACTCCCCCGAGGCGCACTCTTTCTGCAGCTAATTTGCCCATAAGACCTGAAGATCCACCTCCATAGATAAGATGTACATTGCGTTCATGTAAAGAGCGGGCAAGTTGTTCAGCTAAGAGGACATCCGAGGGGTTGTTATCACCTACGGCAGATGCGAATACGCAAATATTTGCTGCAGGGGCTTTAGACGTAGATTCTAAGACCATCGTGTTGAAACGATAACTAAAACAGCAGAGAATTAACTTGGTATTTTATGTAATGAAGTTGTGATCGAGAATGCATAGCTGATTTGTCGATTCAACTTCAGGGACACTTTAGGCTACGATGCGCTTTGCCTGCACAATTCGCGTGTGCCGTAATTACCTAGGTAGATGAGGGAGCGCCAGTATTGCCATTGAAGTCTACATTCCCTCTGTATGAAGATTTAGAAATTGCCGTTGGGATCAGAACGCCTAACTTAGGTTCATACAAATTCTCTCTATTGCTTACCAGAAATAAGTAAGCTCTTGATTTCACTTTCCCTCTGTAAACTTCACCGAGATTTGCAGGGCGGCCATGATTACATAATATTTTCTTGCTCTACGCGACGCGACTGGGGGCGCGATTTGGGTCTCGATCCGGGGTTGCCGACTTTCTCCTAGAGTTGGACTAAGAGTTTAATCGAACAGTCGAGTCCTATAGGCACATGAAGGGATGATGCAACTCTTACGGAATGATGATCTGTTATCGAGGTACCGGAAAGGACAATCTTCACGTCGGAGAATTGTCCAGGCCGAAATGCCTGCTTAGCCACCAAAGATATACATACTTGAGCGCCAATTACTGGACGTCGGCCGAACTCAGCTTTGGCCATATAATTCTACAGAAGTAGTTTCGAAGCAGACGGTAGAGGTGCGTTTCCAGCTGGATGGTTGTGGTTGCGATCCATCGCCATCGAGAAATGCTTGGACAGAGCCACTACTATTGCTGTCTTCGCACAAATGATTTGTCTTGAATTGGTTCTTGTTTCTTGTTTCTGTCTGGCTTTACAGGCAAATTTTTCAGTTTCTCAGTACCCAGAGCTCGCTTAGAGCAATCTGGATACCTAAGTACGAACGACAAACACGGTTGGTCATTTCTATCCAATTTATAACACTAGTTTCCAGTATTTCCGTGTCTAATCTGCTCAAATTCGCTTACTTGATTGTCTTCTATTACGTCAATATGCAAACAAGTCATCGGTTCGACTACTTGGACAATATCTTCACTAGTGCAGCTACTTTGTTTCGGCTTTGTCAGATTACGCCATATCATTCGTTCTGTCGTATTTGTATAACGGCATCGAAGATACTTGAGGTTTTCTACGAGAAGACTACGAAATTTGATCCCAGCAATCTATTGCTTGACTGAGGCAAAACCTCCAACGACGGCTTGGCATGTAACATTCCGTGCTGATGGGACGCCTAATCTTCAACACGCTGCCGACTCCCGTATCGTCGTATCAAAGATGGACCATGTGAGATGAGCTTCCTTTCTCACATCAGCGGCCTAGGTATTGCTCAGCTGAGGCTTTCGGGCTTACTGATCAAGAAGAACCATATATGGACTGCCGCCACCTCTACTTCAAGATAGACACGATACCGACGCCATGAGACTTCTATGCCTGCTTGCTTATTGTAGCCTAGGTCTTGCTTACCTGAAAGAAGTGCCGCCGGAGTTTCAAACGGCCGCATCGTCGTGGGCATGGATTTCGTACGAAGAGCCGTCTGCACGAGTCATCGACGGTCTTTTCAATAGATCCGTATTCTCTTCTCAAACGAACAGCGAGTCTACCAGTCAAGACTTGAATGCAGCGTATGCAGTGATGAAGGCTCCTGGAAGTTACTGATCTGTAGTAGCAATCAAATACTTAATGAAACTGATTTCTGGACCTACGATGCGAGATTCTTCGACTTGATTGGTCCACGAGCTACCATTACCAAGATACAAAATCTAACCTATCAGGTTCACGAAGCTTCTTGTTATAACCCCGATAAAGAGCAATTGCTTTTTGTTGAATGGGGTCCTCCAGGCGGCATCGGAGGACTACATACATGGCAATATTTGCTGGATGTTCGGACTAACGAGCTGACAAACGTTACCATCGAACCACCGATTCCAAACGTTCATGGATGTGTTTTTTACGACAACCACTACTACCTCGTAAACGATGGAAGTGTTACAGAAACTGCCGCCCTACACAGAGTGGACCCAAATACTCTTACAAGTACTAAACTCGTCAACAACTACTACCAACAACCTTTCGGGAGCTTTAACGACCTTGATGTAGACCCGAACGGAAACTTTTGGTTGACTGACTGGGCAACGCCCTTTGTAAGTAGATTTATTGGAGGTCGACGTGTCTAATATAGGTAGATACCAACCATTAATCCGTATTCAGCGCCGACAAGACCAACGTTGTACTTTATCAATGGCACAGACATGCGGCCTCAGCCAGTTCACATCACCAGCGGCTACCTAAACGGCGTTTCTGTGAGTCGTACAGCATCTGGCTTTACGGTATACGCAGTTACGTCGGGCGACTTCACTGACACTGCCCCAACGTTTGATCCTTACTTCCGCCGCGATTTGAACGCATTCGACGTGACAACAAGTAGCGCAGTCCTACAAAATCATCGTTTGCTGAATAACCCGATAGAGTATTTTTACGATGGGATTAGAGCATCACGCAACGGCTATATCTTTGCGGGTGCAGGTGGAGGTGTGGATGTCATCGATCCAGCGAGCGGGCTCACTTTAGGGAGCATACGAGTCGGAGCTGGAGAGAACATAGCCGTCAACGTCGCGTTTGGGGAACACGAGATGTGGATAGTTGGGTATGGAGGTGTATGGCACGTGCAAAACATAAATGAAGAGCTAGCTAGAGCGTGGTGATAAGAGATGATACTGTCCGAATGATACGTGATTCTGTATTCTGTTCTACTCTTCGTCGATGTTGATACGACGCATTAAACCCTCCAATTTCTCTAGCTCTTGTACAACATCCGTATAGAACGCTGCTTGAAGTTTTGGGAAATTTTATATTCTCCAACACCGAAATAACAGCGGACACATTTCCTTACTATCTTACCAACTTCATTCCAAGAGGACCGTTGATGTTTCGTTCGAGTCTCAGCATAGTTTGATACTCTGGAAAGTTTTGATCCGCAGCAATGTCTTCCGGTTTTTGAAGACTTGCTATTGTCAATTGGAAACTAAGCTCTGCTAGAGCGATGGCTAGGCGAAATATGATAGGTTCACGTATTGGAGATTGGCTCGTATGTGTTGTAGAGAACTCTTGTTCCTTCGAATTAGGGCTTGATTTTATACCATGCCGATTTGTGATTATATGCCGCTGCCTTTGTGAAGCGGGAATTTATCTTGCTACCACCGGAGACGGCGATTTACCGTACAACCAAGTCACCCTCTCTAAAGCACAACGAGATGAACAGTACGCACCGCTTCAGGCTCTTGAGTACCATTGAGCAACGTCGTCCGGGGAAGGGGAATATTGACTTCCTCGCACAATTCTTGCTACTCTTACACACTAAATACCATTTAGAGGATATACAACCATCGTGTAAAGGTTGTTGCTAACTTGTTCTGTGCCGTGACTGGCCGTTACAGAACCACCGGTCTCCGACTTTCTATGCAAGGGGCCGGCACTAAGCTGCGTGGCGATGGCGGCAAAGCACATTGATCTACGTGTAGCATAATCTGGGGAGGTGATGTATGGACTCACGAAATCCACAATAAACGGGAGCTGTAACAGTTCTCTTCTCTTCTAGGATGATTTTGAGAGTCGCAAGTTTTGTCAATCACGTATTTGATTCAACGATTGACATTACATCTTACGAAAGTTGATGCTCCGATCATTCTAATACTCCGTTGAAGGTTGGATTTATCGATACAAAAAAGCCCGACCAGAAATCTTGAATACCGGCATCAGTACACAGTCGCGGATACGAGCCTTGCCCTGTTAGGCACAGATTCAACTGCATGAATTTGCAGCCTGAGGCGATGTGAATTCAAGGCTATTGAAATAGTTTCTTTGCATTCTTTGCGTGGGTATTCGCGACCGTCGCCGGGACGGGAAAAAAGGTACGGCACGGCACGCCAAAGAAATTCCCCCACTTGAATAGATCTTTCTCCTTTAATGGAGATGTCTCGAAATGCCGTAAAATGGCACTAGATCAAGAATTGACAATTACGATGTATCAAGTGGTAGCATTGCCAAGCCATGTGAAGAATTGGGAGGGGATCAAAACAGGGGTCGGAGGTCTCACAATACGGTCCGGAGCCAACAAGGCTTGATCTGCGTGCTAAGCCACATGTCGCGGTCTGCAGTCTTGCGATATAACGCCTGGGGCAACATTATTCTCCTTTGCGATAATAGGATGTATCTCGAAATATGGTTATATGTGAGTTCTTTGGTGTACGGAGTCTCATTGCTAGAGAGTGGTGATGGATGGTGACCGAGACACATTCGAATCGAGGATCGAGTTCGAGTTCGTATCGCTTGCCTGATATGTAAATCGAAGCAAAATGGTAGGTAGCATGGAGAGGGTTACATTTTTTACTCTGCGCCGTTTAGAGGTGTGCTGCTAGTGCTCTGCTGTACCCCTCTCGAACCTTCTCCTACATCTGACAAGCTTCTAACGTCGAATTCTACGGGCTAACGATATCAAACTACCTGGAAGCAGGCATGGCAAAGTACGCTGAAAGACCCGCACGAGCTAATACAGTCACAATTGTTCTGTCATGCATCCCAAACAGTTTTCAAACATGATACTCCTAAAGAGCAAGGCCGGCCCCGCAAGAAGGCTGCTCTTCGAGCTCGTATTTCTGGCTAGTTGTGGTGTACAGCTTATATACGATAGAATATCGTAGTCTACCGATCCTTCTTCCTGTCGCGCTCCTCACTTTGCAACGTAAGATGGCTGGACTGTCTCCATCCGATTCCACGTCTAAGACGGTTGTAAACGAAGCGGCGGATCAAGCGCCAGAGCTAGGTTACCCTACAGATCCCCAAGTCTATCGTCGCGCGCATGAGAAGCAGTTGTCTCTCCCTATAACCGTCCACTCGTCTATCGACGTCGAGCATGGGCTGCAGACCGATGGATCTTACAGCGAAAGCTCGCATAGTGGATTAGAAAAGGAAGTCGTGGACCGTCGATTACTTCCTCGACTTCGTAAGAGATGGATTGCTCTGGCTTGTATTTTGGCTGTCCTACTGGCTATAAGCGTCGGTGTAGGAGTAGGGGTGACTCGACGGTACGTATCTTCAATCTGAATTGCTAGGCACGAGCCGAAGTAGTTGTTTTCGTGATACTTATTTCAGAATAGCAACGAAGCAAGCTCGGTGCCAGCCCTTCCGGGTTCTTCGAGTCCCGATGCGATAATGGACGATACTTCACTCGCTTCGGTGACTACCCCGGATGGAAACCGTTACCTCTTCTTCCAAGACAACAGCGGTGCCATAAGAAGAGCCACCTACGTCCAGGAAGGTGGACATTGGATTGCTCACTCAGATCCAAGCACGGTGATGACGAGGGAGGCTAAACCACGGACCCCGATTTCTGCACAAGCTCTCACAAATAGGTGGCAGGGAAAAAACTCGACATCGGTAAGCTATTTTACGAAATCAAGATCGTATCTAAGTCAACTAGGTCTATGTACACTTCTTGGATACGAGTAACAGATTGAACGTGGTATCATTTTCAGGACCTATTCCGGACCCTAAACCGTTTACGTATCTAGATGCTCTTGGGAACTATACTTGCGACCCGGATGCAAGATCTCTCGTGGTAGCATACAGAGTTATCAACTCAACCACCATAGAATCTTGGATAGCTCTAGAGCTTCCGGATGATGAGGTTGCGTTGGTACATGGGGTCGGATTCGATGTAGGTGCGATGAACGATGACGGAGACGGGATACTTCTAAGCGGCGACATCACCATCCCCGAAACCCTTAGTTGGAGCTACCTAGATATGACTTTTGTATTCGACCGCGTGGATCCTAATCTGAGTGACGAGCCCGAGGTACAGGATAATCTTGAAACTTTTCTGGATGTAACTTTTCGCCCAAACAACGAGCCACTCGTGTTTACAGCGCCATTCACAGGTGGAATACAGGGTACCGATGGTGATGCAACCGATATTATCGATATCGCATTCTTTAATCCTACAGGCTCATATAATACCGGAGGGGGTCTATCTTGCTTTACAACTATGAACGAGAATGGAAGCACCGTACTGGACACATGTATGAACGATTCGCAGTAGTAATTTTCATAACTAACCTGAACCAGTCTCTCTCTCTTTTATATCCGATTCGACGCTGGTAGAAGGCTCGCGCGAGGCCGATGATGACCAAACGACAGATCTTGCCTACGATCAAACTGCCATCCAAGCTTCCGATTTTGTTTGGCCTTCTGTTGCGGGCGAGATCAAAGATATTCTCGACACCGATCCTGACTACCAAACCAGATTTGCTGGGCTATGGGTCAATGATACATCTCTCTCGTTTTTCCAGCCCCTTTCGGAACTTCCACTCTCGGTAGCTATGTCTAGAGTTCGTTCCGAGTTCCCATTCCGTCGTCTGGCAACAATTTCACCCGAAAGAGACGGATTTTTTCACCTTTACCACCAAATAAACCATACCACTTTTGCAGAAGACACGTATTACTATACACTCAAGGAGTGGGATGTACAATACTTTAGTGTCGAGCTGGAAGCTTCCTAATTTAATATTCGACCTTAATACAAACAACCTTCGTACTTTGCAGGTAATCGAATTCACTCAAGCTTGTAGTTCATTGTTTCGTGCTTGATATCGTCTTTGCCTGCAATACTACCATAAGTTAGTGGATGGGAATTGTCATGTATGCAGACTCTCATTCATAAGTTTCTCACGCGATAAATGTTATCGTATTTATACTAGGTGAACTGTGATATAGGTGACTTGTGTTCATACTTATAAGTAACTCATTGGATCCTTTGCGCCCAAACAACGCCTATCAAGAAAAAGTTCTGCCTTACGCCAATCTCTCGTTCTTCGGTTACCAATACGATACCATGTTATCGGCACTTCTCATCACTCCAATACCGGAACGGCTCGAGTTATACCATAGCCTCTGCCATCAAACGACCAAGTTCATTTACCTACTTCATGTTAGTCAAGATCTAAGAAATACAATTTCAACTCACGTGTTCATTGGTCATACTGAAGTGATGGCCATCCATGGTCTCGGCTTGAATTCTGTTTCCAGGGATCAATGCTTCCCAGCCGTTACTGCCGAATTCTGTTCTATCTTCCAGAAGCCAATCCATCACAGGAGGATCGCCGTCTTCTCTAGGAGGTCTTTGTCCATTTGTTTTACTTGTCACTCCTCTACGTGCCCAGATCATCGTTGTGAGTGGAGCATCACCTGATGCGAAAGGTGTAGGATCGTAAGTAGCCAGATTTCGTACAGTGGCTTCGAAATGAGGTATCAGCCAGCCAGGGGTACCCATCGCATTGCCACTTCCGAGGAGCTCGAGCGAGTCAAGGAAGCGAAACATCTTAACGGGCATGGGAGGTAAGCTAACCGGACACGGTGAATCTATGAGAATCATACGTTCAACGATTTCTCCTCGTTTCTGAAGCTGCAGAGCGGCCTCGTACGCTAGAATGCCACCTGCGGACCATCCAGCTACGTTGTACGGTCCCTTCGGTTTACGGCGGTAGATTTCCTTTAAGTAGAGGTCGGTGACCGCAGAAATACCTCCAGTCCAAGCTGCGGGCTTTGTCATAAAAGGACAGTTCATGGCATAAACGCAAGTGTCGTGTGCAAATGGAGGAAGAGTCGCATAAGACGTGGCGGATCCGGAGCCATCTGGGAACAGAAAGAGGAATTTCGAAGCTGTTTTGGTATTACCGGAGAGGAGGTAAGAAGTAACCTTGGGGGCTGGATTCTCGGATGGAGTGATAATGCCACTCGGGGTACTGGTTCCACTAGAGGGGGGACTGTTACCATGCTCGGAGTGAGTTGTAGAGGGGAGAGTACTTTCGCTGGCGGTGGAAACGTCAGATGAGGAACCTGGGGTTCCAAGGTCGGATTTCACGATGGTGGGAGCATCAGGTGAAGTTTTGGTAGCCGCAGCTGGACTTCCGGTCAATTGCTGTAGTTGTGCTCTGAGATCGCCAATAGTCTCGTTTTCATAAAATACGTGAGGTCTGAGGTCGAGCCCTAGAGACTCGCGCACCTTGGCCAATATCTCGAGCGAGAGCAAGGAGTCGATACCGAGAGATTTGAGTTTGCAACCGTCGACGAGCTCCGAAAGGTCGATGCCGCATTCCGCTGCAATGATCAACAAGACCTCGTCGGCTGCGGAAGCCTCGGAAGCTTTGGTCGCCGCCTCCTGAGCTGGCTGGATGGAATCATCTTTGCTGGGCTGGGGAGGCAACGAGATCTTTGTCGGTCGTTCTTGGGTCGGAGTCTTGCTCTTGCTAGAAGATGAGTTAGACTGCGGCAAAAGGATGTTGATAACCTTGCGAGGAATCCTCTGGAATCTAATGCCCCTGGCCAAGCCAACAACCTGACCTTCCCCGTCAAACATCCATACATCGCCCTCCATGATGTTGTTCTCGGTCTCTTGCATCCGAGTGTATGTACGATAGGTGGCACCGGGCTTGAGCGTCGGTAGGATTCGTAGCGATTTCCACCCATGGGAGATGTAGACGAATGTTTTGGAGTCAACTGCATCGCTGGCATTGAGAATTACGCCGGTCAGATGGCATAGGCTATCGATCCAAGTCGGTGGAATATCGAACACCGCACCGTTCTCTATAGGGTTCAGGTAGACGCTGGCGGTGGCTTCGAAATGGGGGCTGTTGAGGATGACCTCCTGGATACCTTGGTATTCTTCGTCGTAATCAACAAAATTGCTAAACAACCGGTAGACAAGGTTTCTCTGTATGCGATGAGCATGTCCTTGGTGTGCTGCATCCTCCAGAGCCGATATACGTTCTTTGACAAGATATACGTTCCTGGTCCATTTGGACGTCCATTGCGTCACGGCTCCGTATCGCGCCTCGCATGTACCGTGTATTGTCTTTTTAGTCTCGTCGTTGGAATCGACAGAGTACAATTCAAATGTGATATGTTGAGTTGTAGCAGTTGCTGAAATACGTAGCACCGTTGTCTCTTCGACGATGAGTGTTTTTCCGACGGTCATACCGTAAACATCGATGGCTGGTATCTCTCCATCAGGATTGATACGCTTGTACATGTACTTGGCCAAAGTCAAGACTATTTCTGCATATAGGGTAGAGGGGCATAGAGATGTTCCGTTGACTCTATGACCTTGTGCCTTCTTCAGTAGCATTGGGTCACTAAATCTGGTCTCGGCAAGAACGGTTCCTTCGTTTTTGTTGTAATTTTCCTTGAGAATTTTGTGTACGGATGACGATTGAATTCTCGGTTGAGAATCTTGTGTTACTGGTTGCGCACCCATATCGCCTTTGGTAAGACACCAATCATTGACATAGTCTATCCAGAAATTTTTCAAGTCCCATGCATAGGCGGGTATCTCGATGAGTTGATGGCAGTTCTCAAAGTCACGATGGAACTCTTCCCAGTCAATATCGAATCCTTGTTCGAAAAATTTACCGGCGGCTTCCAACAAGCTTTTCCAAGGATCTGTATCGCGGTGTAGCGAGTGAGCGATAGGAGTCGCTTTATCCAGTATATGTTGTACGAATTTTGTACAGGTGGGATTAGGGCCAATTTCTAGCCAGACGGTTTGATCGTTCCAATCGGGGTGGTCTCTAAAGGTTTCAACAGCGGTTTTAAAGTCAACGCACTCTCGGGCTTGTCGACATAAGTAGTTGGCATTGAGCACACCAAGCGAATGAGCCTCAACTGTTTGACCTAGCAATGGCGACAAGAAAGGTATTTGAGGTTGTGAAAAGTCGATTCGATCCGCCACTGCAGCAAACGCTTTCATGATGGGTTGAATCTGTGCAGTATGAAAAGCATAGGCCATCGGAAGCTTTACATGCCGTGTGCCCTTTGTTTGGAGAGTTTGTAGATATTTGTTCAACTCATCACGGGGTCCTCCGAGGACAATAGCTCCAGGTGCATTGACACAAGAAACCTCAATTGACGTCCCCTTTACCTCGCGAGCTAAAGTCTCTAGGTCAGAAATAATCGCAGCCATTCCATGACTTTCTGGCGTGCAATTACTCTCCAAGAGCTGCGCCCGTGTTCCCACGAGATAAATCATGTCGGCATCAGAGAGTACGCCAGCCACAGCGAGAGCAGGATACTCTCCTAGGCTGTGTCCGATTACTGCACTCGGTTTGATTCCCCAAGATATCCAAAACCTTGCAAGAGCTAGCTGAACACAGACTTGGCCAACGTGAAGTATTGTAGGTTGAAGGGACGCTATGTCTGTTTCGGAGCCATCCACGAGCGATAAAAAGGATGGAAAGCCTCCGGACTGCGCTATGCGATCATAGTCCAACAGGCTACGATTGAATGACTTTGAGTTCTGGAATAAAGCTTTGGCGAGGGATGTATACATCGAGCCTTGGCCTGTGAACGTGAAAACAACTGATTTATTGTTGTCCACCGGTGTAAAAGTATCGCTTAAGCAAGATGTGAGTGCATCAGAAACCTGAGAGACATTCGACACGACAAAGGATTTGCGATAGCTGTGTGTTATTCGTCGGGCGGTTAGAGTATACGATAAATCGGAGAGCTCAATTTGGGGGTCCTTGTGTACAAAGCTTGCAAGTCGTTCGATATTTGTCTGTATCGATCTTATCGATCTGGCACTCACGGTAAGGATATGGTATGATCTAGGGTCTCGCTGATTTTTTGACCTGTGGGGGAGATATTCTTGAAGCACGAGACCGGTATTGCCCCCAGCGGCACTGAAATTGTTGAGAAACGCCGATCTTGGAGCACCATCTGGTCTGGGATTCCATTGCTTTGCCTTGAAAGGTATGACTACTCTTCTGTTCTCGAGGTCTTCAGGGAAAGTCGAGTTCAGCTCTCCTTTAACGCCGACGTGTGGAGCAATAGTATTATGGCGTAGCATCTGCAGCGTTTTGACAAGGGAGGTTATACCAGCAGCGGCTTCAGCGTGGCCGAGATTTGCTTTGACGGATCCTATATAGAGCGGTCTATCTCGTTGGCGACGATGACGAGGTGCAAATACGTCGGTGACGGAAAGTACTTCGTTGTAGTCCCCTGCAGCTGTTCCTGTGCCGTGCATTTCTACCACATCTACATCATGGGCATCGACACCGCTATCACTGAGTAGAGACTGATAGAGCTTTGCTTGAGTAGGAGCGTGCGGATGTGTAATAGATACTGCATCTGCCGAGTGGTTTGTTCCGATAGCTGTGATGAGGCCAAGGATGTTGTCGTGATCGTTCTCGGCATCTTCGAGTCGCTTCAGGACCACCGAAGCAACACCATCGGCTCTGCAGTAGCCATCTGCACCTGCATCAAAAGTCTTGCATGAACCGGTGGAAGACAAAAAGTGGCCTCGGCTCAGACCAGCAAAGATGTCAGGATTTGTAAGGATGTTGGCGCCGCCAGCTAAAGCGGTATCACAGTCTTTTAACCAAAGAGAATTGCATGCCATGTGAATAGCCGCGAAGCTGGAGCTACATGCAGTATCTACACTGAAGCTTGGCCCGCTAAACTTCAGGTGGTAGTTTATGCGACCTGGACCGAAGGCTCGAATTCCTCCGGGGATAAAGTAGGTATCGATGTTTTGGGACGAGTTGACTTCGCGCCAGTCGTCGCTAGCTTGGCCGTAGAAAGTAGCTACACGATCAGATTTGGTTGATGGAGTACGATCCGGTACAACTCCAGCCATTTCCAAAGCTTCATAGGCAGTGAGTATCATAAGACGTTGGGCTGGGTCTGTTTGCTTCGCCTCTTTTGGAGACATGTTAAAGAACCGAGCGTCGAAGAGGCCTGGCTGCTCGATAAAGCACCCGTAGGGTGTTTTGGACGTATTTGGTCTGACTCCTGTAGGGTCCGAATGGGTTTCGAAATTGAATCGATCCGGGGGCACAGTACGGTGAACATCTTTTCCGGCTTGTAGTAGCTCCCAAAGCTTTTCTGCGTCGTCAGCTTCGGGAAAGCGGCCAGCCATTCCTACGATCGCAATGGGAGATTTCATTGGTTTGTGGTTCGTAGAATCTGGTTTTAGAGATACAAGCTCTTCAAGGAGAACTTTAGAGTTTGAATTGGCCTGCAATGTGTTTTGAATGTGCTGAGCAAGTTGGGATTGTCTCAAGATCGTGATGGTGCAATTACTTCCTGCATTATACTTGGCAAGGGTCGAAAAAGTCTTGGATGTGTTTTTTGGAACCGAAAGGCATTCACGTGTAACGTGTTGAAGTACTTCATATCCAGAATGAAACTCTAGAATCATTCCAGATGTCGTAGAAAAATATTCAAAGGTTCGTGCAGTTTTGTGAGGGTTTACTGATGCACACAGGCTGGATACGTCTGATTTCAGGTACAGGTCCGAAATATTTGTGGGGATAGAAGGAATAAGATCTGTGGTAAAGTCGTGTTCTTTCTTGAAAGCCTCAAGTACCGTTGGATGTCCAGAGATGATCGAGTAGGATTCCGATATCGAAGTCAAGTGGCATTTTCGATGCGGAAGGTGGGTCTATGATTGTTAGACTTTACTAGAAAAAGGAATCAGCTTACCTGTTCGTTAAACTCTTTGACAAGAGCAGTAATATCAGGCTCTGGCAGAGGGATGGTAATGGATGCCCAGGCCATAGTGTCCTCACAATGTCCATGGAGACTTCCTAGGGTTCGCTGTGCTAGAGATCCGATTCGAAAACTGAGAGATATAGCATAAGGGCTCAGAGTTAGTATGTCGTCAATTCCTTGGGCGTGTGCAGCAACTGCTGCAGAGATTGCTCCAATGCCGAATCCAAGAGGGAGGCATCCCGACCATGAGACTTGCTTGTCTCGCCGTTGAAGATGACTGAAACAAATTAGAACTGTACATGCAAGAAAAAGGGGTGATTTACTCTACAAAAAGTCCTATTTGACTTAGACATGTTATGGCCGACTGTAAAGCCAACGGGCAAGTTTTTGGTTCTTTCGAAATTCGGTCTCGAAGGTCTTGAAGTGAGGTAAAACTGTAAGAAGCTTGTTTGGAGAGATTTGAATCGGATCCAATCTCTTGCCGTAATATTGAAGCTGCCTCTGTTACGAATAACCTCATAATAGACGACTGAGACTGTATCAACAAAAGATCCAGCAGGTTGAGCCAATCGGCTCCATGATCTTCAAACACCAAAATACGACGGGTCAACATGATTGAAGCGATACAGTGTAACTTGTTAGGGACATGAAAGAGAGATACAATGGTACTTGAGCTTATAAGCTAACATTCAACACAAAACTATGACAGCACGACTATACGGACGTGTAAGCGGGCATGTCGCGTATGGCGCCTGTCTGTGATCAATTCCACAAGGCTGGGATATTTTGGTAATGGTCATATTACTTCATAGATTCTTTCTCGAAGGAGGTCTCATGCATATGTCCTTATCATGATCCATGCTCCAGACCATAGGGGCGTGGAGGCTTAGAGGCGTAGACAGTGGGGGCCAACTTATTCTTACTCACATGATGTAACGCGTAACGCCCAACTTGGAACAGATGTGGGGCTACAAGATAGAACTATTGGGTCTTATTTCATGGCTTGAGGGCATTTTATCCAAAGCAGAATTGCTGCGCCGCCGAGTGGTCCGATAGACCTTTGAGGAGAAAAAGAGGTAAGCTGAGAAGAGGGACGTCTTGGCGGTGAGGATCCTACCTCCTTACACGCCGGACGAGATTTCTGTGCCGCAAACATTACATCGCTTACCCAACCGCAATGGATGCCTGGTAGGGAACAGCAAATCTTCTCTACCCCACGGATATGCAAGGGGTCTCGTTCAAAGCGTGGGACAGAATGTCAGCCGGCTAAAACTTACCGACAGACCCACTCTGTTGGTTCCGCTTGAGATCGGAAAGCGGTGTCGATAATAACGGTATGGGCACAATGTATACTAAACAAATGACCGAACAGCTTCTAGTGATGGGTACTTACCTGGAGCGTAGCGGGTATATCAGGTTGGTATGTCCCCTATGGATCCGGTCTTCAAGCAATTGATTATCACCCGTTCACAATGAGTCCAGCTTTAGTTCAGTCCAAAAATACTATTCGCCTCGATGGGAAGGTGGCTTTGGGTGAGTTCTACGTTCCGAGGTTGGTTCGAAGCTCATAGAGTATAGTTACCGGAGCATCGAGAGGTATCGGTCGCGGAATAGCTCTCGACTTGGCTTCCCGCGGAGCCACTGTTGCGGTCAACTATGTGCGATCCTCGGAGGCCGCTGAAGCTGTAGTCAAAGAAATCGAGGAGCTTGGCTCCAAGGGAGTAGCCATTCAAGCCGATGTTTCTAAGTTCCCCGACACCGTCCGCATGTTCGACGAAGCCGTGCAAGCTCTGGGTAATCTAGATATCGTCGTATCCAACGCCGGTATGGAATGCTTCGAGAGCCTAGAGAAGACGACTCCGGAGCTCTACGACAAGGTTACCAACCTCAACACCCGTGGACAATTCTTTGTAGCCCAGCAAGGATATCTCCACATGAATACAGGAGGTCGAATCATTCTCATGTCATCTGTTGCAGCCCACATGCGCGGTCTGGCTGGACATGCCATCTACTCGGCCAGTAAAGCAGCAGTCGAGGCTATGGTAAGGTCGTTCCCCAACGACTTTGCCCCCAAGAAGGTTACTTGTAACGCTATAGCTCCTGGTGGAGTTTCAAGCGACATGGCAATCGAAAATGCTTGGAGATATGCTCCAAACGGTAAACCAGATATGCCTCTAGAAGACATCTATGCGGGCCTGGCCTACATCTGTCCTCTAGGTAGATTTGGAATTCCTGAAGATATCGCAAAGACAGTGGCATTCCTTGCTAGCGATGACTCGGAATGGGTCAATGGTGAGTTGATAGTCCGATTACATGCCCTAGCTAACTATTGTAGGTCAAACAATTGGATTGACCGGCGGTTCAAAGACTTAGTGTCGAGACTAGCTGTTATCGATGTCAATACTGAAGTAGTTGGAGTTTTGTTACTATGCCATAGTTTAGAATCTTCAATACGAGCACAGTTCTGCTAAGCTGTCACATTTCACTTGTGCCATTTCAACGTGAGGGGTAATAGTCGTTTTCACTTGTGCCGTAGATTTTCGACGTTAGTGGTAATAGTATGTTGTTCAAACAGGCAATAAGTTGTTGATACTGTCATCATCATTTGTGACACGAGGTTCTCTTTGGTGGAGCAGTTTACTTCTATGAGGTCAAAGCGCAAGAGATAAGCTATAGCAAACTTGAATTGGTCGATTCAAATCAGAAAGACAAATAAATCTACTAGTTGTGATCTATACCAGCCTCAAAACCTGTAAACATTTTGTCGAAGCCGGCCTCATTCCACCTGATGTCGGTGGTAATTCCACCCCATTTCCATACTCCATCTACAAGCTTGTAAGTCAAGGTGATCATTGCATGAGAATGACCTGTCATAAGAACAGTTCGTCGACCTTTCTTTGTTGTAGTGACGTTATCCGATTCCAGGCGTCCCGCGCTGTCGGATTTGTAGCGCTGATGTGCGGCACGGATCTGCCACTTGCCTTCAACCTCATCAGGAGCGACTTTACGCATGCGGCAGGCACCCATATGATGCTGAGTGTCGAGATCCTGATCCCCTAGGAAGCCAGGTGCAGACATCATTGCCACGAAGTCACTCGCAGGAAGAGCATCATCACGATAGTTGTTCACGGAGCTATAATCGATGCGAACAGTCGGTGCAAGGATGGCAGCCAGGCGATCCCAGTCCTACTCTCATGCATTAGAAGACCCACATTGAACGGAATTTTCATACCTTTGAGTCATAGCTATCTGCCCATTCGAATGTAATTTCACTACAATCGCGCCATTCTGAAGGCGTTAATGTACGATTTTCAATGACATAGCCGGAATTTACCTAAAAAGCTAACAGGAGCTGGCTTGAAAGAGGGTATCTCTTGGTATGCGAGAGCCTTGACTTCGGTTTTCACTGAGTATTTGCTATCGGGCTCGCCGATGGGCTGAACCCCCACAGTTTCAATTGCTCCTGGAGACATCGTGATTTGGATCTATACGTGCAGAAAGTAGTAAGTGTGAGACGTTATGACGGTATTCAAAATTTGGATTGATAGTGCTTTAATCTGAAGATTCGACTGGTTTAGGGATGTGATAAAGGCTTGATATAGCTCGTATTGCTGACGCCCGGTAAATCTCTCCGGTGGCGAGGATGAACTAGGATCTACGGAAACAGAGTACTCGAAACATCCCATTACTGTTAACTCTGGTCGGCTGATTCTTCCGACTCGGTCTGAGTTATGACATATCACAAATTTTTAGCAACGTGGTCCACATCACATAGGGCTCGATGGTCAGCAACCATTCATCACGTGAGTTCCCGCTTCTAGGCCGTTCCACGATCGGTATGAATGATAGAAATATGACTCGAGTAGGTTTTTGATAAATAGACACCATAGTGTCGAAATGAGTGGCAAACTCAAGTCTAGCCTATTGATCACTTTGTGAGGTGAACTCAGCTTCCCAGTATCCAGAAATAGTGATAAGCTACACACCTGGATCGATGATTCAAGACTCTCCACACCGAAATAGCCGCCCGATGCGGACTCACCGGTGCGGTTTGCTGCGCCTTCAGGATTCGATTCCGAGGAGTAGGATGGTGCCTTAACTTTGAGCACAGTACAGATGAAATGCCGCGAAGCTTAGAAGAACCTCCCGTGTGTTTTTCCATTTATACAATAGCACGGTTCTGAGTACATTTTTGCGGTACGCTATTGGTTTTGTGACCAAGTAAGATGCGCGTGATCGTACAGACTAGGAAAAAGGATCTGAAACTTATCAGCCTGGAAAGATGCCATGCGAATTAGTCCGATGAAATCTCATTAGCCCTATGGATTATTACATAATAAGAGCTGCAGTCTGATCGGCACCTAGAAAAGGACAGAAAGGCCTGTAAGCTCGTTGAGTAGTAAGCACTACCACAACACCCAGAAATGGAAACCTTACCGCCTTCAAATTTTCCAAGCCAAACGAGTGAGATTACAAACGTAAATACGATTGCGAAGACGGCCAAAGCGCGGTGTAAGATTTGGTAAATTTACTACGTATCCGCACCAACGGACCTCCTGCTATTCTAAGCGGGTTAGGACTGAAGCTAAAGCACCACAATGCACGCAGCACGTGTAAATCTATTAGTCCGCGTACATTGGATCTTGGAATACGACGTTTGGCTGTCACAAGCGTTCGACTAGCGTTTCTAGGCCTACCCGATAGACTGGACCCAATCATACCAAAACCCTTACGCGCGTGATTCCGTCGGTATGGAAGTATGGTTCAAGCCGTGTTTGATCCTTTGGGAATACAGAATACCTGGACTTTCAAGGGGTATACAGCTTCGCCACAGTAACTCCACGGCAGGCAATGAGATCCAGGCTCAGCGATAGTTACAATGCAGGAAATGGCCAGCTCTAGATTTGGAGGGAATAGTCTTATTAGAATGGACAGACAACACTTAGGATCGATGCCTGCTTGACCTTTACCATTCTTTTAGAATTGTTTACTCGATCGACATTTTCGGAATATGGCCCTCATTTACGCTGTTCTTATCTGCGTGGTGGTTCTGATTTGGTGGAACAGGGTCGACGGTAGCAAGCTTCCACCAGGCCCAAAAGGTACGAAGCTAATCGTCTTCACGACGTAGTGCTAATTTTTAGGACTGCCCTATATCGGAGTTCCTTATCTACTTCCTCCGAAGCGTACCTGGCTCAAAATTCAACAGTGGAGCCAAAAATATGGCCCCATATTCAAGTTTGAGATCATGGGTCAGAATTTGGTGGTAGTATCGTCCAAGGAGATCGCTGCGGAATTGATGAACAAGCGCAGCGCTATCTATTCTTCTCGGCCGGAATTTCCGGCTATTCCAGGGTCGAACCACGACATGCGCTATCTGCCTTTACTAGCTGCAGGAGGTAAATCCGCCTTTTTGAGTTTGAGCCGCTTCTGACTCGGTAAGATAACCATCGCCGGGCTCGCCGATTTGCTGCACATGTTTTGACCAAAATCCCACAATCTCTTTTGGTCCAAGTTACTGTACGGGCGGCAGAAGATTATATCCGTGCACTACTTCAGGATCCCGACAATGCGAAGAATTTAACGGAACTGTATTGCTCTCGTATCACCACCGAAATATCGTGGGGAGATGCGAGCCTCGAGACCGCCAAGCTGAATGTAGATATCGCACACGATCTTCTCGTTCAATTATCACCAGGATCGGCACTTCTCAGTAAGCTTCCATTTCTTGGACATCTATGGAATACCTTGCCGGATTGGTTACAGCCATGGAAGGTTCAAGAGATTGCCAGGGCTCGGAGGGAACGTTCCTTCTGGGATGGAGGATTGGTTACGAGTATTCCTAACGAGAAGTTTGCATTGCTGAAGGAATCTCTGGGATTAGATCACGGCTTGACTGACGACGAAGCGATACGATCCGTCGGAATGCTAACCTTTGTCGGGTCCATGTTGCTTGCCACACCAATTCAAATGTTCTTGATAGCAATGTGTCACCATCCAGAATGGCAAGCCAAGGCGGCTGAAGAGATCGATCGGGTCTGTGACAGCCTGCCGACTCCAAAGGACCTTAAGAACCTTCCTATCCTGCGGGCAATCATACGAGAAGTACATCGGTGGAGGCCCGCCGTTCCCATGGGCTCTCCTCACTCGTCGGTGCGTGATGATTCATACGAAGGGATGTTTATTCCCAAAGGCTCGACGGTACTTGCCTGTAACTGGTTGCTGGAGCGCGACCCAGAACTGTACCCCGATGCCGAGAGTTTTCGACCAGAGAGATGGTTGGAGCCGGAATGGCCTACGTATAAAGAACCTTTGACCGTATTCCCTCAAGTCAAGAACCATAGCGGGTTTGGTTGGTCTAGTCGACTATGTTTGGGTCAAGATTATACGGAGACTGTCAACACTATCATGATCGGATCGCTGCTGGCCACTTGTAAGGTAAGCAAGAGGAAGGATGCTACAGGTATCATCGACATTCCGACCATGGACTATGAACCGTACACGATATTTGTTCGCCCTTATCCTTGGAAAATGAATGTAGAGCCTCGTTTGAAATGATTGGAAATTACTATCAAGGTTTATGCTGCAGGAGTTTGACTTGATGAAATAGAATTTGACTACGTTGGTGATTGATTGTTGTTTGATATTTATGTTTTGTAATCGTTGAAAATCTGAGATAGCTATACTATACATATTTCTTTAACCTCCTTCGCGTGCCTCCAAAATGCATAGTTGTTCCAGAACTCGCAAAGACCTATCCGTTGATATACTTTTACTTCGTTAAAGAAGCCTCTACGGTTTTCGACACCTATTGGTTTCAAACACAGACAGATTATAGATCCTGGATGTCTCCAGGAGTCTTTAGGGTGATTGTCACGGTGTAAAGACCTGCCAGTTCTTCCAATAACAGCACAAGCAATGTAGTCGTATGTCATATCGTCCATATCTCTTGGAACTGTCCGGTCTTTTGAATCATTCCCATGCTGGGGTTCACATTCAACATCCCTGTATCCTCTATAAAGCCTAATTACATCGTCTTATGGACCAAAAACTTGACGGTATACTTTAGTAGACTTCCAGAACTCGAAATCACGAGGTAAAGTCATAATAGGGCAGACCATCCTGAGTCGTAACACGAGAGGAGAGTGTGGAGAATTGTGGACCTCGTCGATTATCGCCTGGCCAGCTATATCCTTCATATACGGTACATCATTGGGATATATGCATTGTCCACCGACGCCAGCCCAGGACCAGGTAGGATAGAAGGGGTCTCTTGAGGTAGCTGGAAAGGCTATACGCCAAACCAAACTCTGGAACATGAACCTTCCGTACAATACTCCTGCGAGGGGTCTGCAGCTTATCGTCGGGCTCAAAAGTCTACTCAAACAGTTCATACCAAAGTTCTAGCATACCCATCGAGCGTCGCGTCGGTCGTATACAGCGTTGCTAATTGTTTAATTTTAAACGGGTTAAAAATTTAAACCGTTTATTTAAAACGGTTTGGAGGTTTAAATCGTTGGTTTAAATTTTTAACCCGTTTAAACGGGTTAAAAACGGGTTATATAAAATTTTATATAATATCGGTCGCGGATATTTTTTTTTGGTATAAATATTATTAAAAAAAAATATCCGCGACCCGCGTTTTAATTCCGCGTATTAATTCCGTAATCCTGGGATCGCCAAAAATATATAAATAATATTTTATATTTAAAAATAAGGTTTATTTTGGCAGATTGAATAATTATAATTTAAATAAATATATAATATTTTAATTATATACGTATTATAAATATATTTTGCGTATATATAATATTTACGTGTTCGATTCCCATTAATAATATTATATTAATATTTTTTTGGTTATTAAATATAAAAATATGTTAATTTAACCCGTTTAAACGGTTTAATTAAATTTTATAAACGGTGTATAATTTTAAATCGTTTTAACGGGTTAAATTAAATTATGTAAATTGGTATAAACGGGTTTGGCTGAACGGTTAGCAACGCTGGTCGTATACGAGCGCAAAATGATTTGTCAACTCCTGAACAGCTCTTTTCGCAATGCAGTCGCCTTCCTATCGTAGTTCAACCAATAATGGATGTTTAAATCTGGTTCATTCTCATCCGGGTCGATGCGTTGCCGATACATGTGTCCAGGTATGGGATATAACCAACCTTGGACGAGCCTGCGGTGAGCTTCATCGAGGCCCTCATACCTCCATTCTCCGTCACGCAAGCATCTAATTAGACCTTGGGGAGCCGACTCCGAAGCTTTTAACCGAAGACATTGCCATTGAAGGAGACCATCACCATAGTAAAGGACCCGTCTACTGCAGTACCGATGCACCAGACACCATGCGAATCCACGTGTTTGATTGTGTTCGTGTATTATTTTTGGTTTTTGGGACGGTAGCATGAAAACACGTTTGAGTCTTGTGCCCTCTCTTTGTATACTTCGTTTTGCCTTACCTATCGAAGAGATAGGGAAGTAGACGGGATATGTTGGAGATCCATCACGGGGATGAAATAAACCTCGAGAATCAGATTTGGGTGCGCGCAAAGCAAAAGTCAGCGTAGCACGGGCATATATTTGATGTATCAGAATCTTTCCGAGCCAAATTTCCTTGAGCTCGGTTTCAAGCAAACAAATGGCATCGATCCAAAGATACCGGATACCGAGTCTTCGAGTTGCTGTGATTGCATCTCTATGTACCGGTAAAAGAGAGTCCAGAGCTAGCGGTCCTTCTGGTTTGAGCGAAGAGTTCGATGCCGGTAAAGGATTCGTCTCGTCCTCCGCGTCGATCAACGTACAGTATTCATCGTTCATACCGGTCCCAGCCATAAGAATCGGGGCATCGATTCCATCGCCGACATCTATGATCCTGTATGGTAATTTCGGAAAGACTCCTTCATTTCTTCTTTCATTTTCACAGTGCCTAGGGTCATTTCTACAGCGCCTATGCTGCTTCTTGCAATAATCGAGCCATGTTCGAGCGATGTCAAATGCGGCGTATGATACTGTACCTTGCAGCGGCTCATCTTTAATCCTCTTGATACAATTTGCAATGTCATCTGAATAGGTCAGGCACTGCCAGATTTCAACAGCAAGTAGCAAGCGATGGTCGTGGGTTGTGACTTACCATCGAAGCATCTCAAATGTAGCTTGGCTAAAGGTTTTCGGTCACTTAGCTTTCTGATCTCCGTTGTAACCAAACGATATGTCAAGGTCCTGCTCGATCCCGCTTAGCTTGTAAGGGACTGAGAACTCTGGTTTTATGACTTGGTTTGGCTTGGTATCATTAGATAATGCGTCATCGAAAAGTCGATAGAGGGCGCATCCACTGTCGGCAGAGTCCTGGAGTGCTTTACGTGATTCATGATGCGATAATGTATCAGCAAATTCGGTTTCCCACTTGTCCCGAAGAATAGGAGCAATATATCGTCCCCGAGATTTCTCGACGGTCCGACGACGTTGCGACATAAGATAGGCGGTCGTGAAATAGATCTATAGTCCTTTGACAACGAACTAGAATCTCAGCCGAGCCGTCACGTAATATTTCACCGAGGTTGATTTCTGTAGCTATATCCAAATAGCATTCGTGCAAGACTGCTTCAGGTACAGGAGTTTTACTCTTTAGGAGCTGCTTCGCGAGTCTTTTGTTAGGTGCAGACCGAAAACTATCCAGCTGTAGCCTTTCAGTCGACAAAGGAGCTCCAAAAGCTATCAGTTTTTCCATCACCTTGTCAAGCTTGTCGATCAGAGCTATGTCGAGGTATGTCCACCAATTGGTAGTTAAATTGACGTCGACTCCTGCTTTTAGAAGTTCACCGACACAACACAGATGTGGATCGTCATCAGACCACCACATAGCAGCATGTAGAGGTCGGAATACACCGTAGGATGGTTTTCTTTTGTGACGTTCGACTTTATTTTTCTCAGTTTCATACTTGTCCACCGTTTCAACTAATACCCTTTCGCCCAAAGCGTTCCATTCGTAAATCTCGGCATCTTTTTCTAATGGTAGAGATGCCGATTCGGAATTCGATGGAAAGAACCTATACATAGAATTTTCCCCCAAGTCTTTTTTCTCTGTCCACTGGGTATTGGGGTCGAGTCCGTTGGCTAATGCCAATTTCAATTCTTCAAGTTTACAGCCTGGCGCACAAATCGAGAGTTCTGTCATCTTTGATATTGTAGAATTTGATAGATAGTGGGAAGGTAGCTGTCTGAGGTCGCTTATAAACTAGTACTGTTGCCTGTGCCGCTCGTAGGAATTAGCTTGGCAGTTGCGAATTCAGGTGAGGCAGGATAGTCAAGCTAGATTAATCAATGATCAACAAATCTTGTTGGGGTGGTCTGCCTAGGCGCTCACCGTCCGCGGGGCTCGGGCGGGGGAACACAACCTATATGTGAGCTAATCGGTCATTGATAAGATGTCGCGGCAATCGGGCGTGGGTCTCTTTGATGTAGTAAAGGTATATCATTTACCACTGGCTCAATTAATATTGTATAACTGACCTTATGTGATGGTTGGACGATAATTTCACATCCAAGGCCCATTTTACGGCATTAAATAGCATCCGTCCAATTAACCATTAGAATTTGATCCGTTGTCTATCTACGATTCTTTTAAACGTTGTACTACCATACCAATGCAAATACCATTCCCATGTAGATGCCCCAAACGCCCCATAGACTAGCCACCGTCCTACACCCTCCGCCTACCCCAATAGTCTGAACATCACCTTGAGGCACAATCCCGATACCACTTGCAATTGCATCTGCAATCCCTGTGTCATCTGTCGTTACATCCCCCCCTTCTGATCCCTCCGTGGCATCCCCCAAAGCTACTGATACTGTTGGCTCCGCACCGGTCCCCAGTGAAATTTCTGTTCCATTAATCGTTGCCACGCCTCCAGGCGTTATCGTCACTCCATCCACAGAGAAGTACCCTTGCTCATCAGCAGTATAAGTGTGCTCATTCAGAACCAAGACTCCTGTCGTAGCAGGTTGGGGAGCGCTTGTAGACGAGGGTTCTATGACTGGTGCGAGAGGCACGGTTTGAGTACCTATTAGAGCGGCCGTAGGCATACTGTCAACTTCGCCTTGAAATAGACTCATAGGCGTGCCATGTACAGTTATGAATCCACCGGGAGATAGCATTTGCCCGTCAATGTCAAAGGCGTGTTGGGAGTCCGCCCTGTACGTGTGTGGCTGGCCATCGACTGTGAGTGTTAATAAGGGAGGCAAGGCAATCTCGTTAGGGCTTGGAACACTTGGTGATGTTGGACCAAGGCTACTTGGGCTCGAGTTCTCTGGACCTGGGTTCTCCAGGCTTGGATTCTCCGGGCCTGGACTCTCTGGAGGGCTCGAATAGCCTTGTTCTGGCGCCGGAATTACGGGATCGGCAACGTTTTGTTGGTCAGGACTATTTGGGCTCCCAGGACGTGGTGGTGATGGCATTGGATGTAGCGCAGTTGGTGATGGTAGAGTCGGCGCTCCTTGGCCTGGCTCTGCATTGCTGGGTGGGTTGTTGTGACCGGGAGAGGTCGGACTTGGTATCAATGCGTCCCGAGAGGTGAGTGCTTTGGGAGGATCGTTTCCTTGGAATGGAGCCTCGAAACATGAAGCCCAATACGGATGCATCTCCTTTATGTCGTCTGGTGCTCGAATGATGGGATTGTAAAGCCTGTCATTTGAAAGAACAGGCTCCCAATACCTTCCTCCAGCCATTTCGGGTGGTGGGCATTCCGCATAACGAAAGTCGAATGGCTTGATATTGAGACTTTCGGTCAAAATATCACCAGAATAGAACGATTCGAAAAGTACAGTTGATATTTGGTCTGGATCGTACGCTCTAATAACGGAGGTTAAAACAGGTCCAAGGTCTCCGCAGTTGTCGAAAGCGCTTATCATGGGGAATTCTATGTACACCGACGGCGACACACTTCAAATTAGAAATATCGATAGAACGTTGGGAGAACTTACAACTCAATACCATTGGAAGATATCACTGCCTCATCTGATTTTTTGGAAAGTCCCTGGAATGTCATCGACTTACGCTGACTCGGCTCTGCCTCCTCAATTTGCCGTCGTTTCGCCGGAGAGGTACCATTACCCAGACAGCTATAATCGGCGCCATCGACAGGCCAGTAGTACACGTTGACCTCCGGGAACATTAAATAACACATACCACAGTATTGCTGACAATAGTACAAAGGGTAATCAAATCGTGGTGGCCCACCTCCGACGATCGTGTTGGTCGTCGTTAGATCAATTTCCGTAGGTCCGGTGTAAGTTGAATAGCATGCATCAGCATCACATCGGCTCCATGTCAGCATTTCCCCGTCCGCTATCGATGTTTGCTTTTTGAAAACCGCGCTACGAACAGGTCGCGCGTATTGATCCCGGTAACCATGACAGCGGGCCTCCTCTGGCTTGATATAAGGCAGAAAGGGTTTTTTATACGGCTTTCCCCGCTCCCAGGTCGCGGTAACGACTGTGGTAGCAGGAGGGTTTAAAGTGATATTTCTGTATATGCTCACGTTCAATACTCCTATTGTTTGTGTCTTTATCCATAAAGCGTTATGCTCGAAAGTTGCTTTCATACTTGCTAACGGGTAAGTCGAAGAACCTGTGTGTGTGCTGTTAACCATGATATCTTCATTATTCATTGCGAAAGATTGAGCTATCTTTGCATAAGCCGCAATTGCAGCAATTAAATGAGAACGATGCATCGTGAATATGCTAAGCGAACGTGGACTTTCGGATAGAGACAATAGAGCTCAAGTGTGCATCTTTGTGGACATATAGAAGGTTCAAGTACGGGACACGGATGTCGAGTTTCACAACTGGGGAAGGACGAGTTATACAATCTTCGATTGAGACTATCACCCGCGAGACCTAATACCCGACCGTGGCTATATAAATTAGTGGCAAATCAAAAGCTTCACTCCACGCCTAAATAGCCTCGCGTTAAGTATTTAAGGAATATTAAACTGCGTGTGCCACGCTAGTTGAGGCTCAGACCTTACACCGCATACTTTAATGTGCTAGTTCTTTACTCCGCATTCTGCTCTTAGTTACCTCGTCTTTTGGCGTATCAATGGATGCCCTAGTGTAAAAACCTAGCGGAACTTTGAACTATTTCCCTCTGACTATGCCCTATCGGACATGTTAGTACGTATGTGCAGAAACGGTGAATCTACGCTTGACTATTTACGAATCCCGGTAGACTCGTAACCTAGCGTTATGAATGTCAATGGGTTGATAATGCACCCAATCATAGAAAGGCTCTAGAAGGCAACGTGTTTCGCCATTAAGTTTCTGCACGTGATTATGCCGTTCTGTGTTTTAATTGGTGTTTCAGGAAATAGGTTGCAGCTAACACGGCTGGGGCACATGCGACCGCCTTTCTGTCGGAGTTTTCGGCAGGTGGGTGAACGTAACAGCCGTTTTGCGGCTGAAGAAATTTTTTTTGCAATATATAGTGGAGCCCGCAATCACAGTAATCGGTTCTTTAACATATTAGGGTTACTTGGCTGCTTGTACGACGGAAGGTCAACCAAAGCTTATCGGAATATCGACAATAAAATGATCGATACTTGGTCGCTTCCGGACACTTACTGCCGTGATATTTTCTGGACTGCAGTGATCGTTCCGATATTTTCCACCGTATTTGTCGCACTCCGATTTTGGTGCAGGATACGTGGAAGTAATGTGAACATCCTTGGTGCCGATGACTGGGTCTCTTTACTTACGCTAGTAAGTCCCATGGGCTCCCATGGCCTTATGTAGATGATGCTTAACGAGACAGTGTTTCTGTATCGTGTTTAGTGTGTTGTTGGCTGTCGGTACGTGACTGGACCGGTTTTTAGTCCGATAGGCTTAATAGGGATGTTCTAGCGACGCACCACGGCCATGGAATCCATATCTGGCAAATGACACCGGAACTGAGAGAATCATGGTTTATGGTAAATTTTGTTCTCTCTATGTCGGATTTACTAACGACAATAGTGGATAACCATAACCTCGGACCCATACGTGGCAGCAGTGACGGGCTACAAAACTTCGCTCTTGCTTCTCTACCTACGAATTTTCAAAGTCAATCAGCCCTTCAAATGGGCTTGCTATATCACCATGTTTGTAGTTGTAGGCTATGGTTTCAGCAACTGCATTACACAGCTTGCCGGATGTCAACCTCTCCATAAATTCTGGCAACCAGAGACCCCAGGACACTGCATCAATTACTTTGTCGCAAACAATACTTATGGCGCTTTATACGTTCTTACTGATTTAGCTGTGGCAATCCTTCCCATTCCAATGGTATGGAAGCTACAGATGAAACGAAAAATCAAGTGGCAACTTACACTTACGTTTGTTACTGGTTTTTTGTAAGCGTGCCACTTTGACGTGTATAGCCTAGTATTAACCACGAATAGGGCTTTTATCATATCTATGGCCCGATGGGTTTCGAGTATCATCAACTTGACATCCTATGATAGATTCGGTATTGCTGGAATTAGTTACATCCTAGCGTGAGTACGGTCGCAATATCGATTCCTAGGCTGACGGTTATAGACCATTAGAAGTTAACCTAGGACTTATTTGTGCCTGCATACCTACGCTGAAACCAGTATTGCAGTTTGCTCAAGGTTATATGAGTGTTAGATCGAGAAGTAAAAGGGACAATAGTATCACCGTATTCGATGACTACAGTAAACCTGTTCAATCGAAGCGTGCGGGATCTAAGGTGCTAATTTCAGCTTCTGAGTAGTCGTTGACTTTCCAGTTTCATGAATACAGTATAGAGGGTATAGACAAAGCGGGTGCGTATATGATTGTCTGGAATTTGATGTGCGTGGAAATTTTGTTGAAAATGTAGAGTAAGAAGAGAGGATAGGTGTATGCTCAGGTGGGTTCTTAGCTGGGAAAACTGTACTCCCCCGGCACTACCCTGTTTCTAAGCAATTGGGGTGGCGGGAGGTGGGGCCCCTGGAGCTTGAGGTTTGTCAACTAATATTCAGAATAGAGTCAATAATTATGTGCATTAATCAGCTATTTAGTCCATCGCTTTACTATCGAAATTACTAGCGTCGTTTGAATATACTGTTAGCTTGAACTGTTCCATGCTGTTGTCGAACCTAACTTATCGCATTGCGCTGAATTGCAAGGTCCGTCGAAATTAGCCTAGCATAGAACCTCAGCTTGCTCGTTGAGTGAGCTGGCTGACTAGCCGCTATGGCAGTCACCTTGGTCTAGAAGTAGCAAGACAATGGGGGTACACATGTTATTTAATTACTGGTTTGATTCGGAGCCTTCTGCTTTTTGCAAACCCAAGCTTAGGCTAAGATCTCGCACACGGATTATAAAGTCTAGTTGATGGAGTATGAGCGCTATGCACTTAGCTAGCGCTATCGTGTTGAGAATAGATAGACGGTGGTAAACGTAGCTGTGCGTCGCATGTTGTTGCATAGATGGCATTTCAGGGCTGGAGTGCGCTCCTATCCCATAACCTTGAATTGTAGGGTGTTGAAGATAGCGGAGGAGGATGGTGGGTTGATATATGGAGGTAAGAGGTGCGAGACAGCTCAGCTATACAGAGTGGCTGTTAGAGGTTGTCTGACTCTCTAACTTCAATCTGTGTCTAAGTCTTATCGCACTATAACTCGTAGTGCCGCTCTGTTTGCGTGGTGAGAGGTCCTTTCGCTAGCGACATAGTCGCAGCGGTTCTAGAGGGGCGTAATTATACTTTTCATGAATAGATCTATCTCCTCAGAAACGAATACCAATAATCATGTAGGTATTACTGCCTAGGTTTAGTCTATTAATATGATCAAACACACTTGGGGCGGGTAAGATCGAGGCTGAGATTGTATTATGCGTTCGGGCCGGAAACTCTCTTCCCATGCGATGGAATGTCCCATAGGATCGTTAAACATTATACTAATTTAGTACCCGTAGGAAGCTCGGTTCTGATCCGCATTTGAAACCTTCACTTTTCAATTCCGGATTTGATGTGGTGACGTAGCCGGCGATTATATGGTTGGTCATGCTTTCGAGACTCACAATCTCGCAGCCATGAATGATATGGAGCTACAGGGCCTGTGAGTGGATAAGCTGCTGCGCAAGCTCATGCAAGCTACAAAGAAATAATGCATTGTCTAGGGGCTAATTCGTCGCGTGGTGAAAGCAAATACGTGCCCACTATGCACGACTATTACATCGTTGGTCAGAAGATTTCAAGGAATGGATTCGTCGCTGTTGCAACTCCTAGATGGCAATTGTCTACAGACCAGTGATAATTGGGCAAACAGGCTGAATTCAGATATGGCTGGCAATTACTAGGAGGCTCAACTCTCGTTTGGAGATTAGAATGGTACACCGGACTAGAATCCTTGCAGATAGGCTGAAGGATCGCCGGCTACGGGCTTTTCGATAGGTTAGGTTTCGTTCTCTGGCTATCAGTGCATGAAGCGGAGAGTATGAATGAAAAATGCCTTGAGACGTATCAGGATGGTGTGGGAGTGCTTATATGACTTTCCTCGGCCTCGGGGGTTCTTCCTAGCATATTGCCTCGAAAGTCGATGATATGACTATGAGACAGGCTGGCACGCGGGGTAAAAGCTGATCGGCCCCATCAAAGTTCGGACGATAAAAATATTAAGTGTATTGTGCCTCAGGCAGCCCTCTTGACCTACGGCGGGGTAAATGCGGAGAAAGTCGTCGCTCCAAACTCTACATGTGAATCAATCCTCAACCCATTGAGAACTAGCGGTAAGCTAACACACGTGTAAGGGAGAGAACGTGAGTACTTGATATGGCATGTTATGGAGATACCTGAGATTGACTTGAAGAGCTCATCTGGTACTTTCTACGTAGCCACTTTAGATGAAGCACTATCCAATGTGGAATGTTCTCTTCGCCTAGGACTCGTGGGTATTGCTAGGACTTGCAGAGGATACCTCGATCTACAATACTCTAGGCTCTATGCCCGAGGCTGTTCATCACATATTACAGGACTATTGGGTATCAAACCGTAAAGACGAACCACAGCCATCTTGATGCGATTCGTGGTCGATTATGTAAAACAAACTTGCTGTCCACCACCACCGAAATTGTTCCATATCAGGCTATTGCTAACGAATACGGGATCTTCGAGCCGTAGCAACCTTGGTGAATAATCTCACAAGGAATGACTTTACCCTTCAATGCAACCGACGGTGAGCAGGAAACTTTTGCCTAATATGTGGTTACCTCCGCGATTTGGGTAACAAATTGAAGCGTGCTCCGAGCTACCTGCATCTACCTGTGCGTGCTCCTGGTCATATAAATCCCATATCAATTCCAAATACCGCTGCTTCTATGCTGAATTAATTCGACCTACGGTGTAAGGGTAAGACACGGCAAGCTATGGGCTAGAGTCCTATGGGGTCCAGTCCACACGGCCATGGAGCTGCCAACATACTCCAGTTTAGTCGAGATGGCTAAAGTTATAATCTGAACCTGGGATAGTATATGGAGCTTTCTTTAATTTGGATACCAATATGCTCCTGGAGTTTTTGAATCGAGGAACCGAAGTTAAAGTCTCCTGTTTATCTATTCATTATCGTCCACAGAACGGAGCTGATTTGTTGTGGACTCTTCGTAACTTGTTGCATAAATCACATGAAGTGGGGCGCCGAAGTTTAAGGGTTGGTTATCAGCATGTTCCAGGTAGGCTTCTGCTTTGTCTTGAATCCAAGGCAAGTGTCAACGATGGACCTGATTCAAGTTGACGCATGTGACCAAAGTTACAACCTCATCACCCAAGATACTATCAAGGATCGAAGAGGCGAGCTGGGTGGAGCGATAGGATAGCTGACTGGTGTTCAGACTATCTAGTCGCGACTAAAGTCTAGTGTGCCTGGTTGACATTCTTTTCTAGGAAGTATGTCCTTTATTCCCGTTATGGATAATTCGGCTAAGCGCAGAAGTGTTACCCGATTCACTAGGAATTTCGGATACCTCCGAGAGACGAGGGGCTTATTCACAAATATGGTACAGTGAAGATCAGCACGGCATGCCTAACCGAACCATATTCCAAAAGCAGGGGCGGGGTAAGTTCTTTTCACACTTCGAGGCACGTAAAGACCAATGGTAAGAACTCGATTTCAAAGGTCTATTTGCAGCTCTCCAATCATGATTCAGAATATCAATCCACCCACTTTCGTCCCGAACTCCCCGGAGTAAGCCCGAAGGCAGCTAAAGCAGCCAGAAAGCAGCCAAGCCTAGCTCTCTGCCCGCTTTACTTTCTAAGCTACAACCCCACTAGTTCCCGAATGTTAGCGAAATCACTATAATTTTTATGAGACAGGAAAAAAAAGGCGCACTTATTATCAATGGACAGGTTTCAATTACGTATGCTCTTCAACCTGTATATGACCGACAAATCATCGACAAGTGATTCTATCGTCAGCAGACATGACGCAAAGCCTGTGGTTGACTTCCCCTCACGCCGTGCAAATCTCCTTCCAAATCAGGAAGATGAGTCAGGCGACAAAGAGTTAAAACAGCACGAATGAGGTTTCTTCAACATTTGTCAGACCGAGGTCCATGCGACCTTCCAAACCATATTCATCTCGTATCGAGATTTGCTTCAAGATAACAGTTCGATAGCCAATTGATGTTCCTGTGGTAGAAGCCTTGAGTGGGTCCAACTCGTAATTTTCACTCACAAGTAGTCAGCTCCATCGGAGCTCCGGGAAATATTCTATACCACATTGAAAGTTATCCATTTTGCACGTGAACGTGAAATACTACAAGCATATATAGCTGCTGCGATGTTTCTGTTGGACTTATATCAAGAAGTTACTAGCAAAGTATTGAACATTGACGACTGATAAAACCATGGCTGTCCCACCTCAGAGAAGGTCTTTTCGTGAAATCGAGAGAGAACATTATAAACATGTGAAAGATGGACTTCAAGGACCGACCGAGCTGGACAATATAATAACGGCTTTCAGACACATTTGCGTGCATACTCACCCTGATGATGAAAATTCGTTCTTCACTATCGGCGGGTATCATGGAGAACCATTTAGAGGAGCAGGTTGGGGAAGTACTACGTGGTGGGGAGGGTACTGTTACCATGGACAGATTCTGTTTCCCACTTGGCATAGAGCCTACTGTTTGAGATTAGAGCAAGCCCTTAGACGTGCCCCTGGATGCGGGAAGTTAACTCTGCCGTTCATCGACTGGTGTGATGATGAAACAAGAGCTACAGGTTTGCCCGACACTTTCCATCAAAAGAAGTATCAATACAGCGATGCTAGCCGCGAACCTGTTGACAATCCCTTGTTTAGCTACAAGTTTCAGAAGAGTGTATTTGATAATGTTCCCGCCAATTTCGAAGAGCAAATCTACGACTATACCAAATTGAAGGATTATGCAACAGTACGTTATCCGTACTCCGGCTTAGTTGGTGGAAGCCAAGAACAAAAAAATGTCACTGCAAAGTGGAATGAACAGTTCAGCGAGGATAAAGCCAAAGAGTTGTTGAACGAGAATATCAAATCGTGGCTAGCCGATGGGGAAAGCCTAGACAGTACAGACGAGGTGTATCAAGGGGTATACGATAAATTTCGGAACTGCTTAGATGCTCCAAACTTTACTGTCTTTTCCAATACAACTTCGGCTCAACAATACAACCAAGAAAAGCTTAACAAGGAAATTAATCCTGGTTTACCTCGCCCTGAGAAGCCCGACGAACTCGAGATTTCCCTCGAAAACCCCCACAACGCTATGCATCTAGCTACCGGAGGCTTCACTTCTCCAGTTCAACCGACCGATAAGACCGTTACCGGTGCCAATGGTGATATGGTGAGAGCCTCAGCCTCACGTAGATAACCGCTAACAACTGTAGGGAGAAAACAATACTGCGGGCTTGGATCCGATTTTCTTTTTCCATCACTGCTATATCGATCGAATGTTTTGGTTATGGCAAAAACGGCACAACCAGACTACAAAACTGACCATAGAGCCAGAACTTGCGGGGTATCCAGGAACCAACAATATGGACGGTGGGCAAGGCCCAGTTGCCGGCGCATCAATCGGGGATCAACTGACACTTACCACTCCATTAACTCCATTTAAGCATCAGGAGGATAGATACATGACTAGCTTGGATGTAGTCGACATCAAAAAATTGGGATACGAATACGGCCCAGGATCTTTCGATAAACTTGCTGAGCCTGAAAAATCGATTCCTGTCCGTTTGGGACCTCATTCACCCAAGGTACATCTAGCCATCTCTGGTATCAGCCGTGCCAATTTTCCGGGTTCATTTGTCATTCAAACTCGATATAAACAAAAGCTGGTTGCTGCGGAGGCTATCCTAAGTCGTAACAATGTG
>JANIPN010120332.1:0-18597 GCA_027478595.1 Erythroxylum anguifugum
GCCCACCACGCGCCCATTGCGCCGAGCATGACCGCCCCGACAATCGGCCCACTGTAGTTCATGTTCGCCCCATCAACAGGCACGGTGGTCGGGAAACACAGCCACACGGTCATGTAGCATGTATACACGAGCGCGAAGATGTTGATTGCGGGGCCCGTGCTGCGCGGGTTGAGGTGCCAGGCGCCGAGGTACAGCGGATTGCTTCCTGCTGCGGCGCCAGCGTTGCCCACAGCGCTGTCTGCGTTGGTGACGCCGTCGGTAATGCCTCCGGCTCCACCGGTGACGTGCCCGGGTGAGGTAGAGGTGGTGTTTTTCGCGGTGCCAGTGGTTGCATGCCCGTGTGAGATGTGAGAAGAGGTGGATGAGAAGGGACGGACGAGGACGCGCGTCCATCGCGCGTGCAACATGCAAGCTATGGCGATGATGTAGGACACGTACACGCCCAAAGACCCTAGGGAGATGAACATTTGGAAGGCCACTGTGCTGGGGATGTTGAGGATCGCGAGGAGGCTGGTGATTAGGCTGGGGAGGATCACGGCGTTGACGGGGACGTGGTGGCGGGGGTGGACCTAGATGGGGAGGTTAGTTAGTTGGTGTGTTTGTGTTTGTTTGTGTGTGTGTGTGTGTGTGCGCGCATTTTGATAAGGGAAGAGGGGAAGTTTGTATGCTCGTACTTGGTACATAACGTGACTGGGGGCAAATTGGTATAAGTTGGGACGGAGGATGGTATTAGTATACGATGGTCTTCACTTCGCCGGAGAGCCTCGACTTCGAGCGAAGCGAGCCAAAAAAAAAAAAAAAAAAAAAAAAAAAAGAGAGAAGGAAGAGAAGGACCCGAAAAAGGACTCACGATAGAAAAAATCCTAGGCAGCCCGCCATCCCTCGCCCACGCCCACGTCAACCTGCTGGTACTCGTAACGCACGTGAGCGCCGCGATGAGGGTAATGACGACCAAACAAAGCATCAGCGCGGTCGTGACGTCCTTCCGGCCCGTAACGCCCAGGGTGATGCCGGCGAGCGGGAAAGCGGCCGGGGCGTTGAGCGCATCGGCCTCGCTCCGGACGGTGAACAGCAAAACGATACAAAACAGCCAGGCCATGACGGCGTTGACGACGATGCTGAGCACCATGACGCGCGGCACGAAGCGGCCGGCCCTGCGCACCTCCTCGCTCAGGTGGGCGGCGTTGTCGAAACCGGCGTAGGGCCAGACGGAGGTCAGCATTCCGAGGTTCCAGGCGATGAAGGCCGAGGTGTACCCGCTGGTGCTGGCGGAGTCGACGGTGGTGAGGAAGACGTAGGACGGCGGGTTGTAGCCGGAGGGGGTGAGGGGGTTTGTTGATGATGGTTGGGAGGTGGATGGGGAAGGGGAGGATGGGGAGGAGTTGTTGTTGTTGTTGGTGTGGGCGTAGACTAGGAGGATTATGGACCAGACGATCCACAGGCTGATGTGGAGGGCGCCGGTTAGGGATTCGGTCCAGGGAACGAGGCGGAAGCCGTAGATGTTCGTGAGGCTGAAGATGAGGGTTAGGGCCCAGATGATCAGCGTGCCTTGCCAGCGCGGGGCGGGCCAGGTTGGGTTGTTCAGCAGGATGACGGCTTCGATTTGCGTGGTTACGGCGTTGGTCACACCGATCTGGACCCCGATCCAGGCAAACCAGGTTATCCAGGCTGGGAGAAGAGGTGATGGGTTAGTTGTGATGGTCTCGTGAAGTGGTAGAGGTGTCGTTCAGGCGATATGAGACGATACGAGATTAGGTCTCCATATCTATTTGGGGAAAACGGACGACGTCTCAAACCCTGGAGAACATCGCCCCTCTCAACTCCAGACTTACCTTGCATCCAGGTCACGAACCTGCCCCATCGCGCATGCACCAGATGCGCGGTCCAGTGGTACTGCGCGCCGGCAATGGGCTGCATGGCGGCCATCTCGGCCAGCGACGCTGCCTGGGCACACGCGCCGATGCTCGTGATGATCAGGCCCCAGCTCAGCGCTGAAGGGCCGCCATTGAGGAATACAAAATACAGATTGCCCGACGCTGCCTCCCACGAGGACATGAAGGTGACGGCGCAGGCGAGGATCTGCAATGGGCCAAAGATGCGCTGGAAAGTAAGGTTGTGGGTCAGCCATGTGGGTTTCTTGGCCATGGTTCATGGTGTTCGTGGTTCGGCCAGTTGTGGAGCAGATGGATCTGCGGTACACGTGTGTGTATTGCTGACCGTGTGGTCCTCATTGAAAGTGAATCGATGCACACCTTGACTTCCATCTGCTTGTTCAGCATGCTGTCCTCCTCGACATCGCTGCTGCTGGTGACGGCCACGGTGGCGCTCTTTGGCGCTGATTTTGTCTCGATGTCCATTTTGGCACGGCAGGAAGTTTTAAGAAAAAACAGAAAAGACTATAAATGAGATAGACAAATAGTACAAGTCTGCTAACAGATTTTGAAAGGGTGTAGACTATGAGAATCAAGAAACGCTGGGTGCTCAAGCTCACAAGCGGCCAGGACAGCACAAAAGAGAAAGAGATGAAGAGATTGAACCCTGACGGGAGCAACCAAACTTAACAAATGAGCAGGAGCAGGTCTCTGACCAAGGAGGTCTTGACAGGCATGGGACAGGCATGAGGATGGGGCTCTAGTACAAGTGATTGTGCATGATCAACCACAGTCGGAAGAAGCGGTGCCACAACAGCGTTGGCATCTTCAGGAGCGCCCAGTGGGCCGAACATGCAAGATCTTGAAGGTGTCTGCTGCACGCTAGCTCGATGAGAGGATTAAACTATCAGTCCTTGGTGGCTCTGGCTTCTCTCGAGGGGTTCATCAAGGGTGGACCCTGTCAACCGCTACCACCAATCCTCAATAAGAAAAGTGGTGATCGCCAGGGTGGCGTTGGCGCCCTGCTGACAGGCAAACGACGGTAATTGTTTAGCGAAAACGTCTGCTAACTGGAAGACGGATCAAATCTCTGAAGGAATGGCTCAGAACTGTGCGCATGAGGACCGCTAGAGCAGACAAACATCACCGCAACAAATGAGTGAACACTTCGACCGCCGGACCGGCAAAGGAACGTTGCTTGACGAATTTTGAGTTTGCGCTCGTATAACGCACCCATGAGAGATGATAATAGTTGATAACAATGGCACGGCAAGACCCTTATCAAAGACTCCGAGTATGAAAACACTCAATAAGTGCTTGGAAGACATGGGCAAGCCCGCGTTCAGTGCTAGTCTCTGAAGAGTCCCCAAAAAAAAAAAAGATTAGTGGTCAGCCGAAGCAGGAATTTGGGATGAACCGCGGGTGAGAAGAGACGATCCTATACAAATCTGCTTGTCGCGTCCCCGCCCAATGGCGGCAGAATGCTGGCTCGGCTTCCTTGGCTGGCACTGATTGCTAACACTCGTCGCTGGCACTCATCGTCAGCTTCTGCAACAAGCCTTGCTTGGTTTGAGTTCTGTGCGTGGCATATCGGTCTGATGAATGTTCATCATTCGCGTCAATACATCGTTGGGTAGCTTTGGTATATGAGATGTGAATTCACGTTTTTAATTGTAGGTAGTGAGAGAGAAAATGATGTATAATTTCAGTCTGATGCTATCGTGGGTATCTTTGATTCTATACAAAAAGGATTTGACAGTTCTGAAACTGCCTCAATCGATCAAACATCCCTCTAGTAGCCTGGGTAGAGCGAGTAAGGGATATACGGCACTCTGCTGGTGTTGAATGTCACATGGGTCTGGTTGTAGGAGTCATAGACCAGCGGCGAGCTGGCGTTCAAGGGCCTCTGTGGCCAGATGTTGGCAAACTTGTCCCAGACCGTCACATTGTTGAAGGATGCTGCTCCTCCAGTGCTGAAAACGCTGGCCTGCACGGCGTCTGCGCGCAGAGGGTACACGCGACCCGTCATTGCGAAGCGGTCATTGATGAAAATCTCGAGCAATGAGCCATCGACAAACAGATCAAGGTTCAGAGGCTGGACCGAGCCGTCAGTAAACGTGTATGGACGGTGGTAGCCGACGTAGGTATCCTTGACAAAGGCGCTGCTCTGCGACGACTGGCTGCGGTCCAGCACCACCGAGTTGTTCTGCGCAAAGTACGTGACGGTGGTGTACTCCTCCTTTCCGGGCGACAGACGGGTGCGCACGCCGACGCTGCCGTTCTTGGGAATGTTCGCGATCGAGGCCCGCAGGTGGTAGCGGTCCGATCTGACCGACTGCAGCTGTCTCTCACCAGACACGTTGAAAGAACCGAGCCGCTGTGCGTTCTGCTGAATCGCGTTGACGACCTCAGGCGCCGGCCGCTGCGCAACCGCAGTCACGGTGAAGGACTTGCCGTTCCTGCCCTGTACCCAGAGGTCGGGACCCTCGCCCACGCCCTCGGATGGAGCAGACACGTTGCGAGTCTTGAGCACGTAAATCTCTCGCGGCAGACCGAGCGAGCCCTGGAAGCCCTGGGCCTTGACGCCGGTGTTGTTCATGTCCTCCGGCGACCAGCCCCAGACTATGCGACGGTCGTTCTTCGAGTCGTAGAACTGGTTCAGCGCGTAGCTGTTGCCCCAGTCCAGCATGCCGGCCGCCTGGATGTTCATGTTGATGCTGCCGTTGTTCTGTCGCTTTTCCACGTTGCCGAGCGCGTACAGAGACCAGTGGGGGATTGGGTGAACTCGATCCGGGTTGCCCTCGGCACCAAATGTAGCAATCCAGTGCCGTGTGTCGCCGTCGCCGCCGTTCTTGACCTCTTCGGGGACTGAGAAGACGGCACTCATCTCAAAGTTGAAGGCAAAGTTTCCCGTCTTGGTAGCGTCGCCGCCAAAGCTGTGGTTCTGAGGCACCTCGAACAGAGCACCGAGGAAAGTCCAGTTAGTCAGGTTGCTGGCCTTTGCCGAGTACACAGCAATTCTTGGTCCAGCGCCTGGCGAGTTTGTCGCGTTGACTGGGTTGCCGCGGATGCCAGTGCCAAATGTCATGTAGTAGTGAGGCTCCTTCTGACCAAGTATGACGTCGAGGTTGGGATCTGGGTAGAAGAGGGGATCGCGCCAGCCGGTAATGTTCCAGTTACCAGGAGGCGTCACGCCGAGGACTGGGTTGCCGGCGTACTTTTGCCAGGTGTTCCCTCCGTCGCTGCTGGTGGCGATAAATTGACCCTCAGTAAAAGGAGCGTACGGAGAGGCCCAGAAGTCGGGCAGCTTGTTGTCTCCGGTGTACATAATGGTGAGATTGCCGTTCTGCTTGCCGTCGAGGCCGACTGGTTGTGCGCCACCACTGAAGACGCCGAGCCAGTCGTTGGATGGATATGGGCTGGGTTTGATAGCTTCCATCTTCGAGTCCCTCCAGTCGAGGACGTCGGTCCAGGAGATGAGATCTTTGGATGTGGCGTGACTCCACCCAATATTGCCGGCCATGACATGCTGAGGGTGTGCCTGGTAGAAGATGTGGTACAGGCCGGTGCGGTTGTCGTACATGGGACCACACGGATCGTTCATCCAGCCTCCTGGAGGTAGCACGTGGTACTGAGGCCTCCATCGAAAGTACAAAGAATTGTTCGCAAGGGAGTCAAGGTTCAGCGAGGGAGGAATGTTCTGGCTAGCAGGATACTGAGCCGCGGTCAGACCTGCCAGCAGGGCAAAGGTCGACAGAGCGACTGTGGATGCGTACATGATGTGGGCGATCCAGTAGAAAAGTGAGCAGAGGGTAAAGTGAACACGACTTTGTCGAGTGGCAGGTACGAGAGTCAAGATGCAGAGGGAGGGTCCGTGGCCCTTATATCGATCAGAGCATAGTACTCGCCACGAGGCACTGATCAAGCCATGAGGCATTTCGACATCAAATCTGCCCAAGCTGTCCTAGGACAAAGCTAGATATCTTCGACGGCTTCCTCCGTCGTCACTGCGTACGATCACAAGGCCAGCAGCCCAATCAAAAGCAGACGGCACGTCTTAACTTACCAGGATGGGCATGACCTGAGAGCATTTTGGGCAGTTCTTGACGCAGGTCTCATCCCGATTTGCGAGCAGCAACAAGAGAGAATGACGAGACTTTCCCCAGTCAAACTCAGTTCAGAGCTTGTCACAGTGTGTTGAGGGGCACGAGCTCTGGAAAGCCCAGGTTTTGCAGGGCCCATCTTGCTCAGAAGAACACAGGTAGAAAGACTCGCCAAGATATCGATGAGGGCGACGATCGACAGCGATTAGACTTTTATCACTCAGATGAGGTAACGTCATTGGTATATGTGGGACTGGGGGAATGCGATTCTGGTTTAGTCTTGCCGGCAGGCTCCAACTGCTGCCCTGGTACCAGAAATTCTCGTCTCTCTTGCCCAGCAGTTGTGGTGGCCATTTCCGCTGTACCTCGACTTCCTCCTTCGCCTGCTATTACCATTCTTGGCGCCGAAATTGACACTAGCGGAGGCTGCCACCAGATGTCAGATCGCAACTGTCAAGCCAAGACAGTCAGAGATCCCAACAAAAGATGAGAGATAGATTGATAGTTTAATTGTCCTTCGATTTGCATATGAGGGATTCAGAAGAAAGTATTCAAGAAGTAACATGGAGAAATTATCATGCCTGCACAATGTAACAGACTTATTTTCGAAGAGCCTTTGGAGCCAAAAAAAAAAAAAAAAAAAAAAAAAAAAACAACAAATGATAAATTGATCAGATTGAAGCATAGAAATATTTCTTTTCACTCGCAATGTTAGTGTCTGTCTTCTCGAGAACTAGAGAGGATCGGTATACACGGTTGAAAAATTACGTTGTGAGTTCAAGAGTTTGGGAGCTCCAGATATCGCTGGATTATCCACCAGCGCGACAGCTTCTTTTATCCCAGCACTTTGCTACTGTTCCAAAAATGCCCGCCCCCACCATCACAGCTCGGATTTAGTCACTCTCAAAATCCGAGACAGGGTCCCTGCAATGCGCGGCTTCGGCTGCGGCTCCGAAGCTCCGCGGCTGCGCAAGGGATCCGGCCTGACGTGCACCTGGGCCGCGTGCAGCAGCACCGTATAATCAGACGGCGTCAAACAATGTGTTTGAGTTGAGGCTGATATACGCGTTGTATACACATCACAGAAGCGCGACAATTCATTTGTTTTCGACTCGAATATTGTCCTAGTCATGAGACGTTGACTGGATCATACATCACGAGATGGACCCGGTGTGGTGAATCACTTATCTGCGATCATTTGGCACCATTCCTGTCCGTTCACTCTGATTACTAGGCCGACTATCGCGACACACACACAACACACACACACAAGCATGGACGCCATGGACGGACTGGCCCTCTCTGCGGCAGATGTCGCCAACGACACGTCGAACATCACAGCAGCTGTCGCTTCGTCTTGGAACGTCATTCCCTCCGCCAAGGATCTCTTGATGGTCGTGCCTCGCGCAGCGTCTCGGGCGGCCGGCTTCTTCAGCGACTCCTACGAGGTGATTGAGTCGCTGTTCAGCGGCGAGATACGGGAGCAGGCTGTGGCTGCAGCTACCGGAGGCGTTGGTATAGTAAGAGATGGATCGGACGTGGCTGCGGCCAACGCAGCCGCAGGAGGCGCCATGTCGTACCTCCGCGCCTTCAACCTGCAACAGCTGAGAACGTTCGGAGGTATATTCAACTACACGACCAGCAAGTGGGGGATCTGCTGCTTCATCGTGGCCATCGTCCTGAACAGGACAAATGTCTACGCCGCCACGAGGAGACACCTGCGGCTGCGGTGGGAGATTCGATTCGTCATGCGATCGCTGCCCATCGTGTTCCTGCTGGTTCAGATCATGAGCGTGCTGCGCGGCATCCGCTGCCAGACGTCCCCGGAGTTTTCCATGATGAGGTATGGTGTCGAGGATAAGCTGACAAACTTGGACTTTTCTCAAGATGGTGGGTTCCTGTATCACATGAGCTCTGCCATCTTGATCGGTGAGGACGACGTGGGCTCGTGTCTGGCCGTGGGCATGATCCCGAGAGACAACGAGACAGAGGCCGAGAGGCCGGATGGCTCGCTCACACTGCTCTGGCCAGCCTTCAAGGCTTTATGCTTTTCCAAGTTCACCGAGGTCCTGTCGAGCACCATCCAGGGCCTGCCCTCTGCTACGGAGACGGGCATGTCGCTCTTCGAGCACAGCCTGGCCTATGCTGAGACCGAGTCCATGATTGGCAACCTCATCGGTATTGGCCCTCTCAGTGCTCCGACGACGAACGGCTCCAACAGCGTCATAGCTACCATCTTGGGACCCAATGCGACAGATTCTACCGTCTATCTCAGCAGAGGCTTGGTGCTCTCCAAGTTCAACACCTCTCCCGAGGTCCTGCTCATAACCCTCATCTCGCTTTGCAACAGTGTCTCGAGTCACTTGCTGGGCATTGTCAACAAGCAGTCGCAATTTCGCCTCATCAACACCGGCATCTGGGGCATCTGCTTCCTCGGCTGCTTCGTGTGGGCGTTCAATACCTTTTCTATTGAGAAGATGCTCGACTCGGGCATCTTCCGCTTCCCCACTGTCTGCGTCGTTGGCTTCTTTCCTCATCTCCTGATAGTTGCTGGCATCGTACTCTGCACAGCCATCTACATGTTGGCTCTCGTGATATCTGTCATATCACCGCCTCCGAGTGCTGGCCCCTTCAATCACTGGACCGACCGACTCCGGCCGATGTACGACAACATGCAAGCAAACATGCAGCTGTCCAACGTGAGGGTCAACATGCGAGAAGACTTTTACACCGCACTGCTTCGTCTCGGCCTGTCGACGCTCACTGCCGCAAGCGAAGCCGTCTTCCTGAACGAAGGCCGGCACATCAACCTCGGTCCCAGGACATGGCTGGAAGAAGAACGGCTGAGCCAGCTCGCACAAAGCCGAGGCTCACAACAGACCAAGGGCCCGGTATTCGTCGGTGACGCAGCCGACGACGTTGCCAGCGGGGTTCAGCTCAGCGACACCCAGCCCCAAGGCCTGGTACAGTCCATCAAGTGGACGAGCGGCTACTCGCGGGAGCGAACGACCAAGATACTGAAGACCAGTGGGAACCTGCGAGGCAACGACGGCGTCGGCACCCTCCAACGGCACAGCCGCTACACCATGGCATTCAACTACTTTGGCCGCATCTTCCGCCTCGTTGCCGGCTGGCACCTGCTGACGCTCAACAAGACGCTGGATGGCGTCGGGATCAGGCGACGCCCAGCGTGGATGCGTCGCATGCTCGACGGGCCAAAGGTAAAGCCAGAAGCTGCAGGCGCGGCAAAGCCGATTCACAGTCTTGATTTCTGGGTGCTTTCGGAAAGCGGGCACATGACGCTGCCAAAGGACCGCGAGGTGGACGTCGAGGCCGAGCTGAGAAAGCGGCTGCAAACGTCCTACCCGGAGCGAGATGTCCAAACGCGCGAGCAAGACCTCGATTCGCGGCTCTACGGCTGGTTCAAGAGCAACGGCTGGTGGGGCGACCGAGACAGCAGCGGCGAGTACGTCGCGCCTGCTCAGGACGACGATACCACGAGCGTGGTCTCCTTTGCCACCGACACATCAGCCACGTCTTCTGTTGACGATGCAGGCTGGGAGTCCGAGCCAAACGACGACGGACGCCGCAAACCGACACAGAACGACTTTCACTCTCACTCTTTGAGCCGCGGATCCACGCCGTCATTCGACACCTCCCACTCAGCAGACGTGGGCCTGCAGCCCGCCGACCTGATCCGGCTCTTGGATCCTCAGGACCTTGAAGCCCGCAACGAGGCCCGCATTCTCGCGCGCCACCTCGCCAACGACGGGCCCGTCACCCGCTCCCGCTTCAAGGCACTAAGCGGCAACCCCAGCACCCGGCTGCTGACATCCAGCCGATACGCCCGACCACCACCCGATTTCAAATCAACCGCCCACTCCACATCCGCCTCCGCCTCCCACCCATCCTCCTCCTCCTCCCCCTCCTCATCACACCAGCATCAGCACCAGCATCAGCACCAGCATAATCCATCAACCTCAGACGGCCGACTCAGCGCGCACGAAGAAGCCGAGATCCTCGAATTTTTGATCCTCAAGGCGCGGAAAGAGCGAGCCAGACACGCAGCTGGGGCAGCAGGGGCAGGGGCAGCGACAGGGGAGCCAGGCCAGAACAAGAACAAGAAGAAGAAACAGGAAGAAGAGGAGGAGGAGGACTTGTTTGCGGGCGGCCCGCAGTGTGTGGTGTGCCAGTCGAGTCCGCGCACCATCATGGCCTGGCCGTGTCGCTGCCTGAGCCTGTGCGAGGACTGCAGGATCAGTCTGGCGATGAACAATTTCGGGAACTGCGTTTGTTGTCGCCAGGAGGTTGTCGGGTTCTCCAGGCTTTTTGTACCATAGATAGGAGAAGGGAGGGAGGTGGAGATGGGGAAGGGGTGGTGGGTGGTGGGACGAGATTGATTGAGAAATTTGAGGAGTGAGGTGGGGAAGATTGCACATTCTTGGGTTATGAGAACGAGGACATCACTGCATGAGAAGTGACGTGAGAAGCAGCATGAGACGCAGCATGAGACGCAGCATGGTGAAGATGGTCATGTACATGGGGGATTGATTGCTCATTTTGGAGAAACCTTTCCTGGTCTCCCGGCGTTTGTTGGGTTTCTTTTTGGGGCAGAATGATCATTAGGGAAATGGCATGAATTTCAACATTCAAAAGTATTTTGCATGGGAACCTAGTGCGTGACTAGACATCATCGAAGCACCCATTCTTAAGTATGAGGGCGAGAACGAGAGCATTTCCCGAAAGCGCGACTTTGTCTCCGTTCGCAAGGTAAAGCAGCAGCAACTTGTCAACCAGTCTTGTGTGGATTTCGTGACTGCTGTCACATAGAGAGACCTTGGTACAGGCCAAAGTGAGCATGCATTTCTGAACATGGACGCTTGAGAATTATTTGTGAAAACCGGACGAGTCTATCATTTGGCATGATGAAAGAACTTCCACTGGGACAATCACTTTGAATCAGACCTCGTGGCTTCTTTGACTGTATATGCGGGTGTTTACAGCTCAGTGCTAATGCCTATGAATCTCTGTGTTCGCATAAGCTCAGACAGAGACTGAAGTTAGATGAAAGACTGGCTTGAACTTTGGGATAGCCGGGAACTCCACGTGGGGTTGAAAGCTGTGAAATAACCCAGAAGACTGTGTACATTGGCAGTAGATCAGAGCTGAGGCATGGTGTGAGACAACAACGCTGCTTACAGAGCCACTGACGCTGTGGCTTGAAGGTCTGACAGAGAGTATTGGACAAAACATGGTGCGTAGAGGTCGGTGAATGACTACCTAGCTAGATCAATAGCTGGGTGGAGGAAATTTGTTAGTCACTTAGTCGGGGTGAATTTCTTGAACAGCCTGTCCATGCACTGCTCCAGCATTCACATGTTCCATTCGCTCTGAATAAAAATCTACTTTACACAGAGTTCTTGATCACAACTGTAGCCAGAGTTTCTGAAGCTACAGTCGAGTTCGGTGTGTGTCAAAATCCATCTCAGGATCCTGTCAGTGTTGATAGTCTGCTTGGCATGCTTAGTGGCAGCAAGATTAGCCTATCGTTGGAAACAATTGTCACGATTATCCGGGCCACAGCGATCGTGACTCAGTACTAGATCTTGACGATGCAGTGGCTGACCAGGCGCTTTGGCCAAGGAGACTTTGATGCCTTCAACTTCAAAAGCGCATTGGGAGGAGGAGGATATACAATCCAGCATAAGCGGTGAGCTTACAGCACATGGGCTTACTGGACTCAAATGATCCCTGTCATCACCTCCCGCCACGCGTCAGACGTGGAGCTGGGGTACATATCGATTAGGAACGTGGCTTAGCGCCTCGTGGTCGCTTAGTTTTGGCCTAGAGCTTCATCCGCGGAGGCTGAATACTCATGAGATTTGCCTCTGAATCAACGGCTTCGTGGATGCAGAGCTGGTGACTGGAATCCGGGCACAAGCGGTGAGGCAGCAAGTCAGAAATTGTCCGTTCGGTAGGGTGGCAAGACACTGGCATTTTTGCCGCCTCGAACCATCTTGGCTGGAGCACGGCCCTTACCGCTGTTGTAGTTCTCTTTCAAACATTGGCAGTCTCTTTCCAGCAGACTTTGAATTGTGAAAAAAAAAAAAAGGCTGTGTTAGCAGATTCGCATGCGTCTGAGACTACTTCAGCGGAAGTGAGTCTTGCGTTTCCGAGACGGAGCTTTTTCAGCCATCTCATTCGGGTGCGAAGAGTTGAGTCTTGCAAGGCTAGTGATCCAGAAGTTCGAGAATGTGGAAGCTGTAAGCTGCAGAGAAAATCGAAGCACCTGCTAGATATTCTGGACATATTCTTTCCAAAGTCACCATCTGATCGTGAAGCCCCAAGACTTCATATGCAAGGATCTCACCGATCGGGCACTAGTTTATAATACCTCTTCACGCCTCCCAACATAGCAGACTTGGCAGAAAAGGATGTGGGGACTGCGATTCGTAAACAACAAGCGCCACCGCATTACAAGATCGTGGATGTTATGGAATATTCATCCGGTAGCATACTTGCACTGACATCCCATGTGGGCAAAGATTTTGAGCACATATGGTGGAGAGGGCAAATTTTCAACTGCTCACAAACTAAGCCGATTGGCGAAAAGAATCCTCATAGACGTCTCATAGGTATAGTAACAGCAGACAGAGCATAGCACTGAGCTCTCTGATCTGACACGGAATTTAGTGAGGAAGTTTGTACTCCCCCAAAATTTGGTGGTGTCCAGGACCCTGCAGCGGCTATCATCTTGTGGGGCTCTAACTAAACAAGTGCCGAAAAGGCAGCCGCCAGACACGCGCGGATAAGATGTCGAGCACCCGGAACTTTCCCTTTCGGTGGTGCCCCCAAGAGTCGGGCGAACCCCCGAAACTGCGCGGTACAAATATGGTATTGTTCTGCCACAGCATTCTAGATTGAGCAGGAGCGAGTAAGACAAGAAGAAAAAGGTTCCGTCAGCCTCATAAGCTCGCGCGCCCAGACTTCCTCATTTGTTTCGTTCTTGCTGACAAGCATGTTGCACCCTCCACGTGTGTGGGCTCCTCCACTGGGTTTTAGTGCGCCCACTCCTGTGCCACGCGCGGGAGATCACTGTTGTACCTCCGTTTGTACCGTTTGGTGCGCCGCACGGACGGATTTCTTCGATGGTTCACGGTCGAGGCTTTGCTATGCTTTGTCCCTGGGCGAATTTGCGATTCCGTTCTTTTTTTTTGCTTCACTCTTATGGGATCGCCCTTCTTATGAGCTCTTTGCAAGTTTGCCAAGGATGATCTTGGTGGTGATAATGGTGGTCAGCAAATATCCTTCATGGCTGTGTTCGTGGCCTTTTCCCCATCTTTTTCCATGAGAAAAAAAACTTGAGGGAGCAGGGACTTGATGATGCTGACCGGAAAGCCGGGCTCTGAAGGATTGTGGGAGATCTTACTCAGGCAGCCACGAACGGTGTTGGATGGGTTCGAAAAAGCCTCAAGACACAATGGGCAAGAGTCGCGAGACGGACAGAGCCGAGCAGCGGAGGCCAACAGACGAAAGAGTGGCGATATCGAGGTCGATACTTTCTGATGACTTGGTATAAGATCGAGTCTCTTCCCAGAGAGAACGCTTTTGTCTGGCCACGCTCATCGACTCGCCACTTTTGACTCGCTATCTACTCCCTCAACAGCCCCAAGGACAAGATGCTCGCCAAACTCAACGTCGCACTCCTGGCAGGCGCCGCTGTCGCCGTCTCAGCGGCTGTGGTGCCCAAGACCGGCGACACCATCCAGAAACCCAAGGTCCCAGGTAAGCCGCAACTGACAATCCAGTATCCTCAGTAATATCGCAGATCGCTGACTCACCATTTCCACCCACGCAGTCTCCGCCGAAGTCTACGCCAACCTCGCCAAATACCCAGCCTACACCACGGACGCCATGTACCTGTACTTCGGCCCATGCACGCCACCCGACGGCTCCACACTCCTGCAATACTTCAACAACACGCAGACCGACACGCAGGCCGCGCTGTACCGGCACGACGGCGACAAGGAAATCATCCTCGGCATCCCCGGCACCAACAGCACGCAGGACTACCTGACCGACCTGACCGTGGCGCCGGTGCCGTACGTGTCCGACAACATCGACTGCCCTGGCTGCCTGGTGCACCTGGGCTTCCTGGCCGCGTGGAACTCCATCTCGGGGGATGTGCAGACGGCCATCACCGCTGCGCTGGCTGCGAACCCGGATTACGACGTGATTGTTGCGGGACATAGTCTGGGAGGCGCGATCTGCTCGCTGGCGTACGCGACGCTCAGCACCGGGAACTTCCGCGTCAAGTCGGCGTACTGCTCGGGCTCGCCGAGAGTGGGCGACATCTCGTACGCGAATTACATTGACCACCTGTCCGGTGCGGATGATGTCAACCCGGGGAATTACTTCCGCATTACGCACTACAATGGTGAGTTTCGAGAAACCCCAAGACTCTAGTGGCAATTGAGATGAATGTGTGTGTTTGCTGACATTTGTTTCTCTTTTCAGATGGCGTGCCCCAGCTGCCGCCCTTTGGCGTGTACGTGCACCCGCGCACGGAGTACTGGGAGTCGACCATGGTGCCGGCGCTGAACACGACGTTCCGCTGCTTTGGCCAGGAGCCGCTGGATTGCAACGACTCGGCGGGCGGCGTGGGCATCAATGCGGCGCATAGCACGTATGCTGGAATTGACTATGTTTGCCCGGCGTGATGGGCTGGTTGTGGAGGGGTTGGTAGAGCTGGAGTCAGAGAGAGTAGCGAAGTCTTTCTTATTTTCTTATTTTTTCTTTTATATTTTTTTTGGTTAATTAATTTTTCCAACATTTCATGTCATTTTGCTCCAGTTTCTGTTACAGGCAGATGAAAACAATCCACGTGCAATCTGATCATTCAAAACTCCAATGACCGGAATATGCTAGCTTGAAAGTCGCCTCAACATCGTGTTGATGATGTGAGGGTGCAGAGTTTGGGCATCACCGTAAGTCTTCAACGCCAAAAAATGCTTGGTAGTATTGTTTGATAGGCTTCCTGTTGACAGCCTGGAGCAAGTATACAATGGAAAGTTGGCAAGTGAGCGATCCTGCTCCCAAGGCTTCCTTCAGCATGTTATAAATTATATGGTGAAAAGTTGTTGCAGCCGGAATGTTCGGCATAAGTCAATCTAAATTGATTGTCAAAATCGAGAGCTTCTGGAGTTTCGAACAGTGTCAAAAGTCATTCAGGGAGTTCTTCGTCTACCCAGACTAGTGTTCGTAGCCATGTGATTGGTGCTGTTGGTCTTGTCCACGTACATGGAGGAAGCTCTTGTTGCATAGACTTGGCAAGTCGTGAGCCTGGTTAAAACGATTTGATTCAAGCTTCATAGCGGGCGATGAGACGGAGGTCACTCTCCCTATCATGTGTGACCTGATGAGAAGACGACGATTGTCATTCAGAGAGAGGCAAGGGAATGCCTTCCTCGTGGACTGGATGATCCGACGTATCCAACGTTTAGCAATTAAAGTCGCCGCTTTCCGTAACACGCTGTTCTGACTCTACGAGCCTGTCCTGGCACCTGATTGAGTCGCCTGTCTGTGCGAATGGAAGTCTCACAAGCCATCTACGGAAACAATGAACACCAAAAAAATGTTTTTGTGATGCTCAAAATCCAGCAATGCCCAACCCAAGCAGGCCAAGACACCGCTCCCATTCATTCATTAAAGTAATTATTTTCGTGAGTTCATCGAGGTTCGTCTGCGTCAAATTCTCGTTGCTCCGTTTTGTTCAGGACCACTCTCAGCCCCACAAGCTCGGGTTTCATCCCAGCTTGCAGTGTTTTAGAGTCATCTGTGTTTAGTAATCTATGTAGGTGTAGTAATTTGTCCACCGCCCAGCACCTTTCCACTGCTCATCCTTCAATCGCAGCTTCCAGACGGCGCTCAAGCTTCTCGAGTTTGGGTATCAAAGGGGGGAAGAAAGTCAGAAATGTATTCACAAAGTTGTTGAGCTGTCGCTGCTATTGCCGGCTGGAAGGGTGCTGATTGGAAGTGCGGATGAGGTAAGTTGTCGTGGGTCGTCACTGCTCCGTTCAACATCGCTGTCGTTGTTGCCATCGTTGTCATTTGCCGTTGCCGTTGCCGTCGTTTTTTTTCGTTGCTGAGCCTGTGCAATATGCTCGGACAAGCAGCTTAGAACCAGCAGTCGCCAATGTTGATGATGCCGGTCTGGCTGCCGCCAGTGTTGGACTCGACGGTGTCAATGTTGGCGACGCCAACCGCGCTCTCGTCGTTGCCGGCGTTGATCAGTCCGGTGGTCTCGCCCTCGCCGTCGCGCTTGCCGATGTTGATGATTCCAGTCTGTGAGAAAAGAAAGAAAAAGGTTGGCATGAATGTCTTTGTGGTAAAAGTGTAACAATTATAGCATTATGACTATTTGGGTATTTCTGTCTTTCTCCTTTCCACCTCGTTGTTCATCGTAGCCTCTTGCGTATCATCTTTTCTCGTACATCGTGCTTTCTTCCCGCAAACGATTCACATCCACAACAGAGAAAAGCTCCTCAGGCCGCTACTAGCTCTTCCGTCGCAAATATCGGTTCAAGATATCGGTCGGGAAGGTGGGCAGTGTTCGCGGTCTTCGGTCTTCTCTCATGCGATGACGGACGTGCCATCATGTTTTGTCGGGAGGAGAAAGAGAGAAGGATGGGGCGAAGAGGCTTAGAACCAGCTGATCTGTGATTGCGAAAAAAAAGTCTTAGCATACCTGGTTCAAGTTCGAGGTGCAGTTGTTGTTGCTAAAGAATGGAATACTCACGGTGTTGCCGTTGCCGCTGTTGTTGCCGTCACCGCTGCCAATCTGGTTGCCTGTTGAGAGAAAGCGCCGGTCAGCACTGCTGTACTGGATTCTGGATTATGGATTCTGGACCATGGCAGTACTACTTACCGTTGCCGTCACCGTTGCCGGCCTTGTTGCCAGAGCCGTTACCGTCAGCGGAGCCGTTGCCAGCCTTGTTGCCAGAGCCGTTGCCGTTGGCGGAGCCGTCGCCAGCCTGGTTGCCGTCGGCAGAGCCGTTGCCAGCGCTGTTGCCGTCACCGTTGCCGTTGCCGGCCTTGTTGCCGTCACCGTTGCCCTTGTTGCCGTTGCCGTTGCCAGAGAAGGGGTTGCTGCCGTCGCCGTTGCCGGAGAAGGGGCTGCCGCCGAAGATGCCGCCCAGGATGCCGGCGAAGGGGTTGGAGTCAGCGGCGCTGGAGGTGGTGGCCGGGGCCGAGCCGGACGAGGTGGCGGTGCCGGGCATGGGGGCGGCGGCGACCGACATGGCCAGGGCCAGGGTGACAAGGACCTGCTTGGAGAGCATCTTGATTGATGGGTTGGGTTTTTGAAGTTTTGGTAGAAAAACCGGGAATTGTTTGGCAACGGCTTGAGTGAGGCTCTTTTAATTCTTTGAGAAGCGGGATGAGGAGAAGAAAAAGAGGGGAAGATCCCTGTACTTCATGCTCTCTTTATACAAATCTCATCACTCGGCAGAGAGGTACTGGCTCTTGTGAGGGTAGTGTTCCTGGAGCTGATACCCGTGCCACTGGCGTGGTGCGCGCATAGCAGAATTGCCATGCAAACTCAGCTCAGTTCATCGCGATCCAGCTAGCGTGACGATGCTGGTGCGGATGGCCGGTTGTCGATCAGGTACGTAACTGATGGAATAGAGCTCCGAAAGTCAGGCGTGGGCACAGGAGCAACTCCGCTTCAGATCATGCCCATTCCCTCGGCTTGATGATCTTCGCGATCGACATCTGATCGAATGTAATGGTGCTGACGATGAGGCTTCCACCGACTTAGTCTGCCTGAAAGGATAGAGCATTAGCCTTTCGGGATATGCAAGGTCGCCTTGCCGACAACTCCAAACCCGTACGGCCTGATCCAGAAGATGGGTCAAATGGCGAGCTATCTGCTCACATCACAAGTGCCGAACGCAGGAGAGGCCGCGAATGTCACACGAGTGCGGGAGAAGAGGGTGTATGGCGAGCAATCGGCAACAGACTCGCCACAAGATTGGCCAGGTACTCCACTTACGAGGTACGAGGCTGAAAATCCGGAGCCATCCGACTGCACCTCAGGCTCGAAAGGCATGACATGAAGGTGGTGTAATGCAATGCAGAGAGATCAGCCGAAAGTTGGCTTGCCCAGGAAGCCGTTAGCGCCCAGTACGTGGGAACGTTAAAAGACATATAAAGAGATGTTGCCATTCTGGGGAGGGATCCGCACATCAGATTTTCTGGGCAACGGCTTCCTCATACAAGCTTTTGTGGCGCTCAGCAAAAGGTAGCAAGTACGTACCAAGTCAAAGAGGTGTGGTGTGTACCTGGGTAGTAGTAGTGGATGTAGATGTGCATACCAGGCAAGCCTCCGGTCCCGAACAGCAACATCCACTTTTGCGGGGAGGAGGGCCACGAGTGGAGGTGGACTGAGTTGTTCTGCGTGCAGTTGCCTGCCGAAGCAGTGACTAAAATTCGGTACATGGTATAAAGGCCTGATGGAGGCAGCGTACGGGAGGGGTTTGTTAGTGAAAGGTGGAGAGAGTTCCAGCTGACGGCAAGCCAGTGTGGGGTGCTTCCCCGGCGAGGGCAGCGTAGCTCCCCCCCCC
>JANIPN010120431.1:0-16422 GCA_027478595.1 Erythroxylum anguifugum
TTAGCGCCATATCTTTTATCTACAATTCTCAACCAAAGACGATCGGAAATCCCTTCCAAGAATTGGGCATAATAGCTGGAATCTCTGAATCTCTACGATTCGAATGGCATGAGTATTTGATATATTTTTGTTTCCAATTTTGAGAAAGATCTATTGTGGAATCCGCATGTGTGGCGGGTTCACTAACAATGTTTCCGGGGGGACTAGGTAGTGTAGGCAATCCAGCGACCACACCCTGCCTTGATTCTGGGTGAGACCTTACTGAATTTGACACTGCATGTGCAAGGCACTAACTCACCCAACATTGCCGCTTTCTATGAGGAATTACTCACCACTGAAGAGGGAACGGTTTGGGATCGGTCCCCTGGGCCCCTATAAAAGGGCCCCTAAGTCCGTCTTCAGAATTCCACATGGAAGGCGGCAATATTGATTGGGTTACCGCCTTGCTGGTCAATCTGCGCTTCTCGTGCATGGAAAGAGACTGAATAAAAGCTTCAGTCCGATGATAATGGCGAGTCGCGCTTTACTCACTCAAGAGCTATTCCACCTCTTATCATATACTTTGTAGGTAGACGGAGAAGACAAAGGCACGTATTAATGTACATTTCGAATTGTAGATGCACTATCAAGCCTATCCGTGTTTTCATCTTTCACGTGGGGCGCTCACTCCGAGTCGAGAGTCTGCCTAAAAAACACCTTGCAATGATGCCTTTGAACTCCGATGCCTATGCTGATACCTCAACCCATTGTGGTAGATCTCATTCACGAGACCAAACTCTCACTTTTTGCAGAGTGCAGTGCATCTGCTCGCTGCTTGAAACGGCGGGCTACTATATGCGAATAACATCGAAAGGAAGCTCCAAACCGTTATTCAATGACCTGCGTAACACCCATATCCATCAACTTTCAGCGCGATTCTGGAGTTTGCCGCACAATGTCTCCTGAGCCACGTTGTGCACCCTACGTCGTAAGGGATCAGTTTGACCGTGAAGTAAGAATCTGCATCCACAACTTACCGTCTTGCCTCCTTCCACCACCAGCCGGTCTAACTGGAAAAATTGGCTGACAACAGTTTGCCTCTGAGTTGCTCATCAGAACATGCCTCTTCGTCATAGTGTACCTATCATCGAGGGGGGCTCTTCTTGTACCTTTAACATCTGCAACTCTTTGAGCCCTCGCTGAATCAATTCCTGCACCGCCCGCTCGTCTGATTCATGCTGGTGCTCGCGGAAGGCGTCTTTCGTCCGTCGCTTGGCATACTCGCGAAAGTTGTAGGCTGCGAACTGTCGGGACTGTCGAAGTAGGGAACGATACTATACGAATTAGTATGACCGCCCCGCCACAATCGCACACAATGAACCGGACAGCTTACCAATGACCGCGCCTGATACGGCACATCCCCTTTGAGAGCCGCTACGGACATGCTGTGCGATTCCCTAGCGATGCGCTACTCTGCAGATGCGAACAGTGATGATCATTTACAGCCCGCAAGCTATCCGCCATATAATTTTTCGGAACTCCGACCTCTCCGAGGCGGAGGTTCGGGGCGCCGATGGCGCCGATGCTCGTTTGCACATCCCGGGCACTACCTACCTAAATCGCTCTCCTCATCACCTAAACAATGTTGGACCTGATTGGAGAATCAGAACCTAAGATCTGGGATTCTTAGGAATCTCATTGTGAGTCTTCTACGTAAGGAACTCCTTTTCGAGCCTTCAAATTCGACAGTTCCACGATGTTGCTCGATAAAACTTGACTGACACGAAGACTCAACCATCCCCTCAATACTGCCACTTTCCCTTGCACCATGCACTTTGTCACGCCATCGGTGTCTACACTACGATGGTGGGACATTAGTGTCAAGCTGATGTCGCAGCCCGCTATGGTGCAGGGTTGTACACTAAGGACCAATATCCCGGGAGCTTCGACGATGATAGCTACATGTTCACAACGTCGAAATTTTCTCCTCTCCCGGCGCAGCTTCCCTGGCTACTCCTAGGCCGAGAATCAGTCAGTCTGGTCGAGGCAAGACCTTTAAGATGAGGTGATTCTACTCTCCTCCACGCCCACCCGCGTGCCTGCATTCCGTTGATCACGGTTCCTGAGGACGGCAAGTAGCGAGGCGAGTCAGTACGTTGGCTTTCCTGCGCCCCTGGCTAAAACCCTATGGCGGATCAGGCGAAAAAACTGTGGTAGGGATGGGGGCTTAAGGACCCGGGGCGGACCGGCCCAGCTCAGACTTCCCCTAAAGCTCCGCCCCGGGCTACGGATTCCCATGTTCCTTTGCGACCCTTCCCTCTGTCTTTATCGATGGGGTACTCGCTTCGCTGCCGTCATATCCAACCCCCGCCAAGCGCTGCACGGTCTCTCCAATACCGCCCTGGGTTACGTCTGGCGTCGTGGATCGTGGGAAGCTCGAGCCCCAGAGAGGCCCTTCCAGTCGGGAAGGTGGTTGCGGCAAATACGCGGACATGGTAGAGGCGAAGATATATAAGTAGACGCACTGGAGACGGAGACGTTGCCCTCCTCTCCCCCACGGTCCCATACAAATCTCTGCATCTTCGCCCTATTGCGCCATCTCTCGCTTGCCGGAACGACCCGACGCCCTACTCCCTGGCATCGAGAAACCTCGTATTCCTAGCAATCACCAAAATCATGGCGAACTCTCCTCATGGCGGCGTCCTCAAGGACCTGCTGGCTCGTGATGCCCCAAGACAAGCAGAATTGTCAAGCGAAGCGGAAACGCTGCCCGCCATCACGCTCTCCGAGCGGCAACTCTGTGACTTGGAACTGATCCTCACCGGCGGCTTCAGTCCGTTAGAAGGTATGATGTACGATCTCGAGCCTTTTATGCCTTACTGAGAGTCACAACAGGCTTCATGAATCAGAAAGACTATGAAGGGTAAGTTCCGAGTCCTTGTTAACTGGGCTTGTTTGACACACCAAGGGTGGTGAAAAGCTTGAGGCTTGCAGATGGGTCTCTTTTCAGTATGCCCATCTGCCTGGATGCTACCCAGGAGACGATCCAAAGCCTGGGCATCAAGCCCGGCTCCCGTATCACTCTTCGAGACTTCCGGGACGACAACAATCTCGCTATTCTAACCGTAGATGATGTATATCAGCCTGACAAGTGAGTGCAATGAGCCCCCCTTTTTGCTGGATCTAATGCTAACGACCAAAAGAGTGGTCGAGGCTGCGGAAGTGTTTGGAGGCGACCCCGAGCACCCCGCGGTCGTATATCTCATGAACAGCACGAATGACTTTTATATCGGCGGAAAGGTTGAAGCTGTTCACCGTTTGAATCATTACGATTACGTTGCACTGCGCTTCACGCCAGCAGAGTTGCGACTGCATTTCGACAAGCTCGGTTGGAGCCGCGTAGTTGCGTTCCAGACTCGCAACCCAATGCACCGTGCCCACCGTGAATTAACGGTTCGTGCTGCTCGAAGCCGTCAAGCGAACGTGCTCATCCACCCGGTGGTGGGACTTACGAAGCCGGGAGATATCGACCATTTCACTCGAGTGCGTGTCTACGAAGCCCTACTTCCCCGCTATCCCAACGGCATGGCAGTCCTCGGTCTGCTTCCACTGGCGATGCGAATGGGAGGCCCACGCGAAGCCATCTGGCACGCCATTATCCGCAAGAACCACGGTGCAACACACTTCATCGTTGGCCGCGACCACGCTGGACCAGGCAAGAACAGCGCCGGCGTGGACTTCTACGGCCCCTACGACGCCCAGTACGCCGTGGAGAAGTATCGCGACGAACTCGGCATCAGCGTCGTGCCATTCCAGATGATGACCTACCTGCCCGACACAGACGAGTACAAGCCGGTCGACGAAGTGCCCAAGGAGGTCCGCACGCTCAACATCTCCGGCACCGAGCTGCGCAACCGCTTGCGCACCGGCAAGGAGATCCCCGAATGGTTCTCGTATCCCGAAGTGGTGCGCGTCCTCCGCGAGTCCCACCCGCCGCGGTACAAGCAGGGCTTTACGGTCTTCTTGACCGGCTACACCAACTCCGGCAAGGACGCGATCGCGCGCGCGCTGCAGGTCACGCTGATGCAGCAAGGGGGGCGGAGCGTCTCGCTGCTGCTGGGGGAGACGGTGCGCGGCCAGCTATCGCACGAGCTGGGCTTCTCGCGCGCCGACCGCGACCGCAACATCGCGCGCATCGGCTTCGTGGCGTCCGAGCTGACCCGTGCGGGCGCGGCGGTCATCGCGGCGCCGATCGCCCCGTTCGACGCGGCGCGCAAGGCCGCGAAGGAGATGGTGGAGAAGAGCGGATCCTTCTTCCTCGTCCACGTGGCGACCAGCCTCGAGTACGCGGAGAAGACCGACCGCCGCGGCGTCTACGCGCGGGCCCGCAAGGAGCAGATCCCGAACTTCACGGGCGTCAGCGACCCGTACGAGGTGCCCGGCCAGCCGAATCTCACGGTCGACATGGAGAAGAACTCGGTGCGCGGTGCGGTGCATGAGATCGTGCTCGTGCTGGAGGCGGAGGGGCTCCTGGACCGATTCTAGGCCCGATCGCTCGGGAGCCAGAAGGGTCACACTTTTCCTTCGGAGGTATTACTGAGGAACGTTGGATATTGGTTACCCTCCCGTAGAGATGAATATAGATTTATGCATGTGCACTACGATCCCCCATAAATGCAACTCCAACACTCGAGCGCCGAGACTACTATACGAAGACGGTTTTGAAGTTAACATTCGATTTCGGCATATGGTCGTTTTGGGGAACCGCCTCTATGGAGGATGTATTCTCCTCGTTTCCGGGTGTCTTGCGGTTCGATCCAAACCCAATGGTCGGGTCCCCATATATGGACCTTCTATAGTCTACGATCATCTCTATAAAAAGAAAAGAGGGAGAGCCCTCATAACGCTATGATGAATAGCATCCAACCAATCACTCTACCACTTGAATACTCATGTCGTCCTAGGGGCGTCCTCAAACAAACAAATGGACGAGATCCTCAAGATTGCCAGTGTTCAATCGATTAGGTGCCTCAGCCTGTACGATAGGTTTGGCACGGCAGGCAACGGCAATGCCTCCCGCATTGCCAACGGCTTGGAGCATAGGAAGATCGTTCGCACCATCGCCGACACACAGCGTCTCTGACAAGGGCACGTTGAGCTTAGCTGCCAACTCATACAGCAGCGCGCGTTTCCGATCGGCAGTAACGATAGGCTGGCCCGCAACGAGTTCACCAGCCAAGTGAGGATACGGAAATTCTGCAGAGGGCGGTGCTTCGACGAGCTAGGAAAGACAGATTAGCCCCATCAACTTCGATGAAGGTACAAAATGACAAAAAGAAACGTCCGGGCGTACATGGTTAGCCGCTGCAAGGTCGAGTCCCAGCTCTCCTTTCAACCACTCCGCCATTGGTTGAAATCCGCCCGAGAATACGGCCATTGTGACACCTTTCTTCTTCAGAAAGTCACACAAGGCTTTGGCCCCGGGTGCTAGCGTGAGACGGTCTCGAAGCATTTCCCACACATCTGCGCGCACGCCACGAAGCATCGCGACGCGCAACTGCAAGGCTTCGGCAAAATCTAGCTCGCCGCGCATTGCACGTTCCGTGAGGGCGCCGACCTCCTCAGTCTTGCCAATGGTCCGCGCCAGCTCGTCAATCGTCTCTTGGTCGATCAACGTCGAGTCCATGTCGAACACCGCTAGTCGTACCGGTCTCGGACTCGGATGGCTTGGCAAGAGCAGCACTTCGACATGGAATTGAGATTCGAATTTGGTGACACTTTCATTTTGACGCAGAGAACGCAGCTCGGTCATCGACAAGGTTCCATTGGAGACATTGAAGGTCTGCTTGAGTGCTGATGTGCTGACGACTTGCCCGGCTCCGTTGGGTGATAATGTGGATGCTACCGCCGTCGTAAATTGTTGGAGAATCTCTTGATGCTTTGAACTCCCACCAGAACCACCTGGGCGAATGTAGAGATAAGCGTCGACGGAAGCAGCTTGGGCGCTTCCTTCCTCTAATGTCACGGCCATGGTAATAGGATAGGTGTTTCTGGAATCAACGACACTGAATCTTGAACATATAGAGAGAGAACGGTTGATAGGCACAAACCTTTGTGCTAGAGCGTTTGCTCAATTTTGGGTCGTCACCTTAAAAGCATAATTGTGAATTGTGACATCTGTCGGGCTTCCGAATATGGAACAACTCTAGTCCATCAATAAGTTTGATGCGGACCTGTCCGAGTAGCGACGATTCCCACGTGGGAAGGCACCCGCAGTATTCACAGTGCCCATAATAATTTTCAGTACAGGTAAAAGGTCCGCCTAACACACCCATCACTTCGTACCGTCCGAAAAACATACAGATCAAAATCCACCTTGTTATGGCGAAGTACGCCAGGGTTATCTGTCAAAATGTTAACAGAGAGTTTCATCGCCTCTATTATACGACCTGATGCAGTCCCATCTCATTTTCAACACAAAGATGCCGGCATCTACTTCCATGAATTGCAGCCACTCCCGGGAATCAAAGCCGTGCTGAAGAAATCCTCAACTAACAGGAATTGCTTAGCTGCCAACAGCACCCATGTATTTGCTGCACAAGCCGACAAGGCTGTAGTTCATGTCTACAACATTGAACGTGGTGCACAAGAATGCTTGATTCCATTTTCTCAAAAGATCACTAGTCTTACTCTCATTGGTGATCGAGAGAGCAATAGCATACTAGCACTTGGGGATAACTCGGGCAAAGTTATACTCTGGGAGGTATGTTTTGCTCGCTAGGATTCTGCTGCATGCGTGCTAAATCCTTGTCAGCTAGCAACGGGTCGTCAGGTTTCCTCGCTATCAGCTCATCTGCAGACCGTGACATGCCTTGCAGTTGATCCTACGAATAACTTCCTTCTCAGCGGCTCTGAGGATACCAATGTTCATGTGTGGTCAATACCGAAATTGCTCTCCTTTGCTCCAAGTAATAGTCTCTTCTCTGAACCAGACTCCTCAGCTCCACTGCATGTGCTGGCAAATCACCGTGGTGTGGTAACTTCACTGGCAGCAGGCCACAGCTTTCATAGTGCCAATATTGCCATCTCAGCTTCGGAGGATAACTCTTGCATTGTATGGAACCATCGAACCGGCAGTATCCTGCATACGTTTCTCCTAACCTCAACGCCACTGAGTCTGGCCCTCGATCCTGCCGACCGGGGATTCTATGTGGGATTAACGGATGGATCGGTTCAAATGATCGACTTCTACAATAAAGCGACGATAGAGCATTCGTCATACAACGGTACAGCCGCAGTCTCAGAGCCATCAAAAACGGATCGCTGGGAGCGACAGCCTGGAGCTTCCCAGACCAACTGTCTCGCAGTTACCCACGACGGCACCAAGGTGCTGACAGGACACGACGACGGCAAGTTGTATATCCACGATACCGGCACTGGGAAACTGGTTGGCGATAGTGTCTCCACCTTGCTGGGGCCTATCACAAACCTAACAATGTTACCCGTGCAGGGCCTGTTGCGGCACGACAAGGAGTGCACGGAGATTCCTACGGTTGTGAAACCGAAGCACGTGGCGCTCCTGAAAGTGCCCGAGGATGGGAGTGAATCACTACCCGAGAACTACACTTTCAATGCCCGTTTCACGGAGTCACTGATGCTGCCAGCACTGCCGACCCCACGCACACTGGTGGGAGAGCCACACATAGAGGGATTCCGAGAATCCCTCGCAGAGGACATGACCTCAATCCTATACGAGGTTGGATACTCTCGAGAACACTTGGACAAGGATATTGCTGCTCTCCAGTCCAGCGATGGTCCGGATCGCCCTCGTTCCATCCTTGCCGCAGCGTCTGGTAACGGCGAGCATGAGAAAGAAGAGCTGCATAGGCTACTTGCTCGCTCAACTCAGGAGACACTTGAACTCAAAGAACGCAATCAGCAGCTCGGCCAAGACCTAGTTCGCTTACGACAAGCTGAGCGTGACCGGAAACGGATGAAGAAAATTAAACAGAGCAGGCGCGCACAGGCTAATGAGCTGCGCCGCAAGGCGTACATAGAAGACTCTTCTCAACTTAACGCTACCGGGGGTGGACCGCCCATAGAGTCTCATTCGGACAGTGATGATTTGTCAGTCGGAGGCTGAAAAAAAAAGACATTGCTCCCAACAATACTTGCAAGGTTCCAACTGGGGCCGAATTCCTCCTTTTGATCGAGTTAGGAGGATGCCGATGTCTTCTGGCGGTGGGGTCACGTTCTGTAAATAGCGTCAAGGCTCGTGGGTAAGGGGGCCGGGGACGCTGTCAGCACTTTGGGCCCCCCGTCCCTATTCTTCCGCGGCCATCGGCGACCTTCCGAGATGCCCGTTGCCCTCCTGGCCGAAACAACGGGCCACTAACTCTAGTGGGGATCCATTCTGCGAGAATGTTTACTGCTGTTTTCCAACGCCACTACTCTGCCCACCGAGACTGATGACACACCAGCCGGACAGACAACGTTTCTGGTTTTCGTGGAGGCTCCGGCACACTAAGCTCGTCATTGGCGTTCTCGCTGCTTTGGGGCGAACTTCATCGAGGCTGTCACTCTGCCGAACTCGCCGGTCCAATCAACAAGCCGCGATGTGCGGCACCATTCCCCACCGGCTACCCGTGCCACCGCCCACCTGACGCATGGCTGCAATGTCGATCCGGCTCCACGTTGGTTGAGATTTGTTGCCCTAATTACGATGGGGGTTGACCGTGGATCAGGATTTACGGCGCCCTGAGTGACATGCCCAGTACATCCTTCTAGGCGTCGGCGTGCAGTATTCCCTCTAGTTAGATGCTGAGGCGCGGTGACCGAAGACCTTGATTCGCCATGACAAGCTCGGCGAGTTGCCGGAGCCACCTGTGCGGGGATTTTCGGCCACATAGCCCGACTGTCAGGAATCCTTCATCGCGTGGTCGAGACGATAAGGTTGTCGAGAAAGAGGCGGGTCCCGATGGGGCTGGTACTTGCCGCCAGAGAAATGATCGTATGGTTTGGCCCACGCTTGTCATGACCCAGCAATGTTTAAAAGCCTCGGAATAAAGAGCAGGGCGGACTTCACCGTCCGAACGTTGACTCCAAGAAACAACACATGTTGCATTTTCGCCAGGCCTAACATCGATGGCTTGGCCGCAACCATTGCAAGAGGCGTTGGATAGCCTCGGAGAATCCGGTTAAAGAGAGTGACTGTATTGAGAGGCGAATATTTACTCCGGGCGAGTCATGCCTTCGCACGGGCTAACAAGACTGAGATGAGCCACCGACGATGCCGTAATCAATGGACCGTTCCACGTGTTCGCGGGGTTTCACCGCCGGCTACGATCCCACCAACAAGGACATGCTGGCCCAGTGGATGGAGATTGCCACCAAATGTAGCACAGTCCCGCGGTGCGTTTCCACCGCCCCCAGGGGATACAACGTCATCGGCGCTGCCGGAACAATCCCTTCAACCGTTGCTGAGCACTCGTTGGGCTGTAACAATCTCAGCAAGGTCTTTTTAGAAGATGTGTCAGTCTCACGTCTTCTATTCTCGTCACCTGAGTTTTCCTCTCACGATAATGCTTGGACGGAATCTCGAAAGCGAAACCGAGTCAATGACGGTGGGTGAGATGAAACACCACGCGCAGGTGGGAAAAAGGGGTGTGTGGCCGATGGAGGTGGGCGACCCAACCGAGGATCTTAGAAAAGAGACGGGGGGGTGGGCAGGCCAGGTGGGAGGGGAGGGCTCTCGGCTGCAGGTCTGACCGGCGTCAGAGGAGTAGCCGAACCCATGGCATCCCCAATCCCGACCACCGCGCCTCTCTCGCCTCTGCGTCCGAAAGGCACAGGTGCATGCACGCACACACATCCACCCACCGACGAACTAATTCCATACGGAGCTACGCCGGTTTGGCCACCCACTCCCACGCTGCATGGGCGGGATGACGCTCTGCTCCCACTATCCTCACGCGTGGCGTGCATCTACCTCCGTTAGCCAATTACTTTCGGCCAGCCATCGACCCTCACCAACATCACCCGGTCACCCTTGTACGCATGTACGGTGTACAGGCCCAAGCCATGCCCGGGCGAAACCTTGACGACTTCGCAAAGGGGGGAGGGTCGGATCATCTCGCCCGCAGGTCTATGGCGTCCGTAGTGATGTGGGCACCTACCGTACGAGTATGGTTCAATGTAAGCAAAGCAAAACCAACCCCAAAGTGAACAGCCCTCCATTAACCCAGCTGGCCAGCCAGTGTGGAAGGCAGAGCGTTGGCGTAAATGAACGCAGACCCTGAGTGCGTAAGTACATCTTATGGTCACCAGGCCCAGACCGAAACTTGACTCTGTAACGCATCAACCACCTGCCTTCGTGCATCTTCGTTCGACTATCACGACCGTCCGCTGTGCGGATTGTTCTATTGTTCCGCTGTCGCTATGGCTCACTTCAAGCATGAACGGGAGGAGTACTTCGACTCCATGATCAGCCCTCATGCCATGCAGCAACAGATGATGAATCCTATGCTCAGTATGCCGCCGTATGGACAGCAACATCCGATGATGCCGCCCGGCCCTATGATGCCTCCCCAGGGCGAGATGATGGCGCCTCCCTCTTTTGCACCTACGTACAACTACATGGAGCCGATGCAGCAGCATGGAGATCCAAAGCCCTGGTCTGGAGCCGAGTTCGACATGAACTACGCGGATATTACTCCTATGGCTTACGAGCAACCGGCTGTGAGCGCGGCTCCGTTCCCGGCTCATACGATGCTCGACTCGCGACCAAACAGCGCCGCCTTTTCGCACGCATCTTCATCCTTTCCCCCTTCCGTTGGTTACTCGGGTTCGAGTACATCCATGTCGCGGACGTCATCTCTGGCACCATCGCTGAATGGGTTGCCCGATCCCAATACACCGACGAGCACTTCCAAGACGGACGGCCTCGAGCCACCGGATGATGTCCATGTGATGGGTTACCAGGATGAGAATGGCGAGTGGAGGTGTAAGCACGAAGGATGTACCTCCAAGAAGTCCTTCACGCGAGCATGCGACCTGCGCAAGCATTTCCGCCTCCATGAGAAAAGTTTCTTTTGCTCGAAGCCCGATTGTCCCTGGTCACGAATTGGATTTTCTCTGCGGAAAGACTGTCGCCGTCATGAAGCCTCTCATAAACCCGATATCGAATGTCCAGCTGAGGGGTGTGACCGAACTTTCAGTAGATCTGGTAAGTTTCCTCTGAAGTTGTAGTTTGTTCCTAAGCTAACGTTTCGCAGACAACATGGTATGTTTTCTCGCGCTGAAATCATCTTTTACATTTCCCTTGCATACTAACATCCTTGCAGAAAGAGCACTTCAAGAAGATCCATCAGCGTTCTGCTGCCGCTGATTCCCCCGCCCGCAACAACCGCAAACGCTCCATCACCACTCGATAACAGAAACGGATCCAAATACCGACACGCATTCATTTCATTAAACAGTACAATTACTCACATACCATTTATATTGGCATTACAGATTGGGATAGAACGACTCGGGTTAGATTTTTTGACGAGCCTAGGCTTGGTTGTCTCCAGGTATCGATATTCACCAATGCGGTCCTCCAAGATCGTTCCGAATTACTTTGGCGCAGATGGAACTGTATTTCTAGCTTTGAGAGATGGCTGTAAGATACCAACGACGGAAGGACTTCACCCTGGCGCAGACTACTGGGAGCACATTCATTCTTGATTCGGAGCTATTTTGAGGCGCTCACTGTGATCTACCGCTTAAGCGGATCTCTGCACATGAATTTCACGATCACTCCCAAATTATAGACACATACATCAGCAGCTCTCAGAATAATGAATAGAGAAATGAAACCGGGCTAAATTTGGATGATCCCAATGAGGAATATATTTCGTAACCTACGCCTTGGCTGGTTCTGCTGATAAGCTGACTCGCGTTCTCGAAAGTTGGTCCACATTGGTGCGAGCTGCGATTCAAAGCTAGGGACTCTACCGGTTCTGGGCCTGTGATGGCTCGTACCGACGCGTCTATAGTGGTCTTGCATGACTCTCAACACTTCGAGCCTCCATCTCTCCTGCATCAAGTCCGTCCGACGCTGATCGCTAGGCGCAGCGACCTCGAATCTTGCCAGGTAATAAAGTGGGTCCGATGGCTTGCTGCTTCCTGCTTGCTCTAATGTTGAGATGGTGGGCTACGGCTTACTTTCCCCCCTCCCTTCTAGCCCCGGTGGTACGCCGGGGAGGCCGGTGCTGATGCGGCGACCCCGTTACCTCAACGGGAAAAAGGAAAAAATTGGGGTGGAAGGAGGAGGAGGGGGGAGCACGAGGGGTGGTTTTCGTCTCGCCGCCACCGTCGCCTTCTTCCTCCGCCCGGGACGCCGACCTTTTTACGAGGTGAGGTGAGGTGGGTGAGGTGGGAAACGACCGTCATTACGCCGGTCATCGGCCGGGCGTCTCGACATCTATCCGAGAGAGAGAGAGAGAGAGAGAGAGAACGTGCGGTCGCCGAATGGGGAACTTCTGCGCGAGATGGGAAAGCACCAGAAGCCTGGGGCTGGCCGGCGATGGGCTTTCCGACTCCCATCCCGAAAGCGAGGTCGCTGGTTTCGGTTCTTGCCGGCGTGGCAATCTCGAAATTCTCTATTTTCTCCTACCTCCGTCCGGTCATCGACCTGCACGAGGACCAATTGCAATGCGCTGACCGGGACAAACCAACCCCCGGCTGACGACCATCCACCATGCGGCATCACCCGCCTGAAAAGCCTCCTCGGGGGGGCTCATCTCAGCGCTCGCCCTAAAACCAGCTGCAGCGGTGGTGGGTCAGCCAGGACGCGCGACGCTGTGATGCTGTGCCACGCGGCAAGCGTACCGGATCTACCCACTGCGCCGCTGCTCCCAACTGCCCAGAGCGCATGGCAAGCCCCAGGTACAGCCCCTCGTCAGAATCATCTCGCGTGGGTCTGGGAGTACCAATGGCAGTGCGCGCCCGAGCGCAAATCAGAGCCGGCAGTCACAGCGCGGTCAGGTCGACGGCCCTTGTTTCTTACACAACCACGTGCGAGGTGCGTGATCCGTGGATATGGGGAGCATTTTGCGAAGCACAGCCGCAGCCGAAATGGGCTGGGCCGTGTGGGTGGCACCTCGAACGCACACATTCGCGTCCAACCCTAGCCGATGGCGGAGCCCTGCTTGATTGGGGCAAGAACGATGTACACGCCCTTACAAACCCCAGCTGTTTCGAAATGCCGGACCAGCCGGCGCACCGAGCGTGGCTTGCGGAGTGGGAGTTGATGGCCATCGGCACGCGACCAGATCGATCATGCAGGGCGGTCGTCGCGTCACTCGATGCCATGGGGGGCGCGTTACGTTCTTTCCCGAGGAACTTCATTGCTATCAGCGATAAGTCTCGCGGGCCGCTGGTGTTTCGCCTAGTGGGTTTAGGTTCGATGTACCGAGTTGGTTTCGAAGTGTCCTCGCCAACGTAAGGTTCCTCAAGCGATGGGGATCGTCGCCGCCACCGCAACACGCGCCTCGAGCGATCCGCTGGTCGTGCCGGCGCTACTCTCGGAGTTGGAAACCAATATGCAAAGCAAAACCGCCACCTCGTCCTCTCCCTCTCTGTAGCGGTGAGGAGGGGCTGAGGTGGAGGGGGTCTCCACTGCACGGGGCCAGAACCATGAGGGATGACAAAAGGACTGGATGGTGGTTTCGATTACAGTCCTTTGTATGCCATTCACGCTGGGCACCAGTGACAAGAGTTGGGATGGCTCTTGTGAGCAAATTAGGTAGCAAGGGGCAGTCACAGGTTTGGTAAGCGCAGTGACTGCCGAGATATGTGGCTTGGCTGCATGACCAATTTCTATGTCAGGATGATTGATGAGGAAAGAGACACTTTCGGGGAAGGCGATGCCCAGGAAGGCTGCGTTACCGAAACGGTCGGGGAGTGTACCTTGTTGTCAGCAACTCCGAGTTGTTCTCGATGGTTTGAGGTGAATTCCGAAGCAAGAACCATCTATTCCGAGATATCGAGGGCCCCCTCCAGATCGCTCCATCCTTTGTCAGCAGATTCTCTGCTTGACCATTGTGAGCCCTGTGGACGCATTTGTGCTGTTTTTATGGTCGGTAAAAGGTAACTGCTAGGTGCGACGGCTTGAGTCGGCCCCGCTCCTAGTCATGAGTGAAGGTGACTATTGTGAGTGGGGTGCGGCCGGACTCAGAAAAAGAAATTCAATCCGCGCAGTGCGTGCACGTCCCTTGGGAATAATCATGCCTATTCACATCGCACAATCAAGGGATAATGATGTAAGCATTCTCGGACCTGTTGAGGGATATTGGAATATGATTTGATGGGTGAGACTCTCGATCACGAGTAGCTATTGACAAAGTAATTCGCCGAATGAAAGTCTGAGTCATCAAGCACATCGTTTGCTTCAATTTGAATCTAAAAGCCGCGTTTATAGATCTAGACTCATTTGGCCTTCTCAGAGTATCAGCAACTCATTTTCCCAGTTAAAAATTCGAAACCAACTACCATCAATACATAAAGTTCGTGGAGCTCCTTACTACCAAGTAACATCGAAAGCTCATATCGGCCGGCTCTCATACTCGTACTGGCTCACATTCACTTGACCGTCGTGATAGTCGAAGTATGAGCGAACACAAATCAGAGCGTGCCCCCTGGGGGTTGAAATGGCGTTCACACACGATCTTCATATTAACCACCATTGGCATCGGAATCTTCACAGACCTGTTTCTGTACGGGCTCGTGGTACCCATCCTTCCGTTCATGCTGCGCGATCGTGTCCATGTTCCGGAAGAACAGATACAGAGCCGCATTGATGAGATGCTGGCAATGTACGCAGGTGGTTCTGTGCTATTCTCTCCTATATCGGGCTTCATAGCCGACCGTCTTCCTAGCCGCCAGCTACCATTCTTGGTGGGCCTGTTTGCGCTCTTTGCCTCGACTCTGCTGCTCGACATTGGGGACACACTTCCGATTCTCTATATCGCGAGGTTTCTACAAGGAGTCAGCGCCGCTGTGGTGTGGACGGTGGGCTTGTCGCTGACTGTAGAAACGGTGGGTCCTGAGCGACTGGGGATTGCCATTGGTACAGTAAGTTGTGGAACCGTGCATCAGGTGCAATGCTAAAGATATGCAGATGTTCACTTTCGTTGGGGCTGGCTCGCTCGTCGCGCCAACGATAGGAGGGTTTCTGTACGTGCATACTGGCTACCAAGGTGTCTTTGGCCTTGCAGCGGCTATATTGATCATTGACTTTGTGATGCGCCTCATTCTTATTGAGAAACGCACAGCCGCTCGCTACATCAATACAGAAGCTATCGCTACCTCAGACGACGAGCATACCCAACAAAGTTCTAATGCCGAGCGTCTGGACGCTCCGAACCTCGCTGCCAGCGAGGACACTCCGTTGCTCAAGTCCGAAGATTTACGTGCTTACAAGATCCGCACGCAGCCTTCCAAATTCATCCAACGGCACCCATTCTTCCACTGTTTGAAGGATCCTAACCTGCTGACCTCTTATTATGTTGCGTTGATTCAAGCGATCTTTATCGGAGCCTTTGATGCGACTGTGCCAAAGTTTTCAGAGGAGCTTTTTGGTTTTGATTCCCTAAAGGCCGGCATGCTGTTCATTCCCATCGGCGCGGTAGACACCCTCTTTGGCCCCGTAGCTGGTATGGCAATCGATCGTTACGGATCAGGCGTCGTTGCCGTCATTGGATACACGTACTTAACACCCTGTTTCTTACTCCTCCGACTCATTACTCACGACTCGGCTGATCAACTGCTCCTTTATTGCGTCATTCTGGGACTTCTGGGCGTTGGTACGGGGCTCATTGGGCCACCATCCATCGTCGAAGGGGGTGCTGTCGTTCAACGATACTACAAAGCAAATCCCGAGTTCTTCAATCATCGACCGCCGTATGCAGCGCTCTATGGATTGAATTCCGGTATCTTTATGCTGGGCTTGACGATTGGTCCGCTTGTTGGTGGTGGAATCAAGGATTGGCTTGGATATGGAAACATGAATACTGTCATATCAGGAGTGTCGTTCATAACGGCGATTATTTGCTACCTATGGCTGGGGAAACGGCCCGAGATCCCAGAAGATGCGGAGGATGACGAATCCACCCCGTTGACCACATGAGGAAAGTTTTGAAGCGGAAAAGTCGCATAGTACTACTTTCGATGTATCTGTGGGATGGAGCGGGTAATTGACGATTGTATATAGTGGATGAAGCTGTGCTCAATAGAATCTTTCATTTCACATGCGGTATGCAGAGTTCACTGACAACTGCTCAGTGAGTTCCGACCGCCAAGACGGGAGGGCTCTTCCCCTAGCAGCCCTAGCGGAGAGACATCGGAAAAAGCTTGGCGGTAGGTGATTTCGATTCGGGACACTCGCTCGAGCTTCTACCT
>JANIPN010121225.1:0-33093 GCA_027478595.1 Erythroxylum anguifugum
GGGGGCCGAGTAAAAAGGACCCGTTGCTGGGGGCCCTTATTTTTGCTTCGGAATCGTCTTTTAGGGGGGGTCGAGGCGGGTGCGAACTGCTGTCCACACGCTAACGTCTCACCAGCGTCCCTTCCGGATTGTAGGAACTGAAGTTTCCTGGTCCTCGGTAGAGAAACACGTGGGAAGCTTACAACCAAGCAGGAAAAGGGGGGGTTGGATGACCAGCTTCCTGACGAGGCGACAAGAAATAAGGGAGCACGAGCGCAACGACAAGATTATTGCTTCTTCGGCAGTCCTGGAGGTGGGAGGGTGAGCGGCAGATTATCTACGCAAAAGACAACGCCAAGACCGTATGGAGAAAATGGAGAAGCTGTGTGGAAAAAGGACCCTTGGATGGCTTCTTTACTCCGAGCCATGGAGCATAAACGAAAAGCAAGCAAAGCGATACCTTGACCACCAAATGACACAGATCCACACACACGCACACACCGCTTACCATTTTCACCGACTATCCTGCGCCTGCCGGTTGGTAGAAGAGAGGGCAGAGGGCAGGTCAACAACGGCTCGCGATGTAAGATGCCATGTTGTGCAACATCCTCAGTGGCCGTGGGCCTGCCGACAATAATTCCAGAAACGTGGGGATCAGCAAAGCTACCAAATCCCAGCAGCACAATAATAGGGCTCCCACACGACGAAAGTGACGATCCCAGGAGGGCAAGAACAAAACAGCCAGCAGGCACACGAAGTGGACCAGAAAGAAGCTTTGCTTAGCAAGGCATGTGGGAAGAACGAGCGGAAAGAACGAAGCGAGTTCCCAGCACGAGTGCGGGCTGCTCTTATGTCTCTACCAAGGTAATGCTGGTAAGTACCTGCCCATCATGACATGCTGAAGGAATCAGCCTTTTTCATAATCTCTTTTGTCTCTTTGACTACCATTGGAATTTGTTCTTCTTAATTCACATTCATTACACTACCCCGAGCTCGTGCTCGACCTCTAATCCTGCCTGGGTCACGGCTCTGACCAGTCCCTCGGCCACGGGCCCGGTCGTCAGACGGTTGCACACCACTCTGAGATACTCTTCGTCCCTGTTCCTGCCGGGTGCAAAGTCTGTCATCCAGCCTCTCTGGGCCAGTCTGGCGACTATGGCTCGAGTGATCCGTTTGTCCGCGCCGTGCCTGCCGTCTCGGCCGCAGTAGTAGAAGCAAGCCTGGGCACAAGGCGGTTCAACGAAGGAAGAGGAGGAACAAGAGGGAGGAAAAGAGGAAGATGAGTGTGGGCCTGTGCTGTTGCCGTTGCCATTGCTGCTGTCATTGCTGCTGTTGCTGCTGCTGCTGCCAACGACAAGGCTCGCGAGAAGTGGACTTTTTTCCACTAGCTGCATGACTCGTTGCGCGCCGGCGAACGAGGCCTCTACGTGTCTGGCGATCCCTTCCGTGCCGTAGTAGCGCCAATGCATGTACAGCTTCAAAGCGTCCGGCCGTCTGCCACACTGAGGAACGAACTGGGCCAGGTCGAAGATGGTGTCTGGCTTTGGCGCCGCCTTGATCCAGGGACTATCCCTCCAGTCCGGGTTGTTGTCATCCCTTTCTGCTGGCTGGCCTGCCTGATCAGGATCGGACCCCTGCTTTGCCTCAGACTTCTGATACTGGTGCTGGTGCGGGTGATAGTGGTGGTCACCGTTGCTCTTGGCAATACCAGTGGCAGCAGCAGCATTGTCTACACCAGCATCGTCTACGCCATTCAGGTCAGCCTTCTCCTCATCGTCGCTGTGAAAGAGGTAGCCCGCCTCAAGTCTATTTGACGCCCAGAGGGTGCGCAGGTCTCTGGCCAGCAGGAAACTACAGGTCAACGGCACGCCGAGCATCTTGTGTGGGTTGAAAGAGATGCTGTCCGCCAGCTCGGATCCCGCGAGCTTGTGTCTGAGCCTGGAAGAGAAAGCTGCAGCACCACCCCAACAAGCGTCGACATGGAACCAGGCGCCAAAGCGACGAGTGAGCTGTCCAATGGCCTCCAAGTCGTCGTAGGCGCCCCTGACCGTGGTGCCGGCCGTGGCACAGACGAAGAACGGAACTTGCCCTGCATCGGCAGCGGCCCGCAACTCGTCTTCGAGTGCTGCAACATCCATCCTATCATCAGGCAGCGTTGACACCTTACGCACGCTCCTGCTGCCCAAGCCTAGCGTCTGCGCGGCCGTGGTGACGGAGTAGTGGGCAGCCGCGGAGGCAAAGATGACAAGCGGAGCAGGAAGTGCGGAGAGTCCTTCCTCCTTCACTCTTGGAAATCGCACATTTCGCGCGACCAGCATAGCTGTTGTGTTGGCAGCAGCGCCGCCGGGCACCGTGACGCCACCCGCCAGGGGTGATGAGGGGCCCCTCCCTCCGATGCCAGCCAATGGCCGGGTCAGACCGAACAGCGAGGCAAGCTCGCGCGCGACATACTTCTCAATGAGGATGAGAGCGGGGGAACAGGCAAAAACGTGTGCATTCGTATTGAGGACGCTCAGCAGCAGATCTGCCGCCATGCCAGGCGGTGAAGGGGAAGAGTAAAGCTTGTCCATGAAGGCTGGGGAGGAGGTGTTTACAGAGTAATCAAGCAGCGTCTTGGCTGCGTGGGAGAAGTCCTCCCTCCGCTGTTCTGCCGTTCGCTGGGGATACTTCTCCTCCTGCCGCTGTTGCTCCCACGCGCCTTCCTTCTCCTCTGCTGTTGCTGCTGCTGCTGTCGTAAGCCCCGCTTCAGCCGACTCAGCTGCATGTAGATCTACAGACAGGTTAAGCAATGAGGCGAGCTTGTGTGGCGGATGCCTCTCAATGAGGACAGTGCGTGGCGCACCGGCACCGGGCACCTGCAGGCCATGTCCGGACGCCAACGCATCCGCATCCGAGTCGGCAGCTGATATGAAGGTATGAATGAGCGACAGGGCGGCGTCAAGCAGGCCTTGAACCTCATCGGCACGGCTCAGGCCGTCGCCGTCATCATTCTTCGGCGCGAGTCCGAGACCAAGGGGCTGGGACTGAGAGCATTGCGACTCAGACTTGGCTCTGATCGGAAAATCGGAGGAAGAGGGACCGGAAGCGGAGGCCATGGTCGTAGCTGTTGGTACCGTTGGCAAATCGAAGTCCGAAAAAGGGCCCGTCAGCCCGGTACCTGCGTGTGGGTGTATAAAATCAGATGTACGTGTGTAGTGGCTTTGAGGTAAGAACTAGCGGATGATGCTTATCCCGGTGTTGGTCCTATATAACGTAGTAAAAAGGGAAACAAAATCTCGATTATGATTTCTGGAAGGATGCAAAAACGTGGGTTTGCGTAACGCAATATCGGAGCGGGATTACAAAGCTGTGCGCATTCCGGACTATACTGTACGTAAGATAGCAAATAAAAAGTCAATGTACGATATTTTTGTGGAGACGGAATTAAGCAGTGCGAAATCGGGCGGAAGTTCAAAATTTCAATAAAGTGTACAGCTGAGTCAGACTCGTGAGTCTGTCGTGGGACTAGAGAAGAAGGGAGAGACGAGTGGTGAGACGTAACGAGGAGAAGAAAGAGGAGGAGGAGGATGATGAGGGCCCGGGAAGAGAAGAAGCAGGAGTTCAGCAGGGTGAGATTTGGTGAATTAGGGAAGATGAGCTCGTTTGAGATTGGAGAGCAGGCGACAGGGGATGGGAATTTGATGCCGGAAATGTTGGTAGATTTGGTGGCGATGATGCGATATCGTGGATTGGATGATGAGTTGATTAGTTGGTTGGAGCGGTTGTGGTGCGTATACGTCAACGTGTTTGATGATGCGAGATTTTGCAGCGCCGTGCCAGGTGGAATCTTGACTCGAGTTTGTATGACTGACTGCCACAGAATCAGGGTTTTGGCATATGCGGCCAGAAACGAACCCGCTATAGCTTCTAACACGCCCATTGATGCTTTCAAATGTACGATTGAAACCTGAACATTTGTTGCTGCACCAGATCGTGAATGCCATACTCAACTTCTTAACAGCTCACATAGGTTCTGCGACCTTGTTGCCTACTACTCTACACACAGGTATTCAGGCACCAAGATGCCTATACACCGGTGCGTCATTACTAGGTACCTGTACTCTAATGTCGTAGACTCTTGCTTTGAAATTCATCCCCCAATAGAAATTTCCCTATCTGCCCCTCCATTCGCCACCGATCACATCATAGCCCACAAATCACATCATCTTGTGTCATGATCCCGTGGACATTTGTTTCAAAAAGAAAAAAAAAACAAAAAAACAAAAAAAACGATATGACAGTTGACAATGTTTATTCTCCTAAACATCAATTCATAGGAAATTCATAAAAAACTTGGAATTCTCCAGAGTGCTTTACGTTCAAACCAGGGTACAAGCTAGCGACGTGCTTCAACGGCGGACTAGTCATGCACGTCATGTAGCGACGTTACATCCTGTTTGAGTACACCATACTACTCTGGTAGCTGGGATTCCACCTGGAAAATCACTGGACTCTACTTGGTTGCCGGTCGCTGAACTGCTATGCTTCTGAACTACTCAGTTGGTTATGATGGATTACTACACGTGGATTGGGACTGGCTCGTGTGGTCAGCTCAGAGATAGCAGAGTTGTGGGAGCTGGGTACAGTTTGCCTGGCTAGCGACTGGTGTTGTACTCTCTCAATAGCTGGTACGGATTAGGTGGGTTCGACTCACTAAATAGGTGTGATGACAGAAAATTTCGCGTAACGAGACTGTTGCAGACGAAAAGTGGAAAAAACCAAAGGGAGAAAATGATCAATGAAGATGAAATTAAAACAAATTATAATGAAAATTCAATAAGAAAAAAACAAGTAAGCGAAAAAGGATTCGAAAGGCAAAAGTAACGGAAAACCAGCGGCATCGTCGCACGCTTGTCTACGGTGTATGTACGCTATAGCTGTCACATAATTTTGAGAAACAAAAACACCTTCACGTGAGCACCGAGTCCTACCTCATACAACATCACAGTGGTCAAACTAAGCCCACTACTTCCCTGCACGGTCTACAGAGACCAACGTGCATAGCACAGAGACATCAAAGCGAAATACTGAGCGAATGTGAACATCCTCAGTACTCTAAACATTGGGCACAGGACGATTCTAGGCCAGCTACCGAGGCAGTTCATATCACCTGAAGCAGGGGAAAGGTTTTTTTTTTTTAAATTTTTTTTTTTTTTTAAGATTAAAGACGTACGAGAGATAAGGGATAAGAGACGTACGTTTTGTGCGCGTCTGTCTCCAATCCCAGGAAGCGGAGAGAGAAGGCGAGAATGTGAAGATCAATGACGAGGCCACACCGCCGAAGAGTCCCCCACAGCTGCGATATCTGATCCCTGTATACTCGCTCGCATGAGCAGGGATGTCCAGAGGTTTCCCGTGCGTGGGGTGGACAGTATGTCTCAGATTATTCTTCCAAAGAGTGTGTGCCAAGGAAATGCCTTCAAGTTCCAGCACAGGGACCGAGAAGCTACGATACTTTGGCCACAAGACGCTTGTTCCAAGGCTGAACCAGTGGTTGTACCAACAGTAAAAATCTCATATCTTCATATGCTCGTTACGTGCCTATCGTACCTATGTGCCTAGGTAGTTACTTGCCCGACCTTCGGCCTCGACCCGTTCATCCTGCCCGGCCCTCCTCCTCCTCCTCCGCCGCCCCGTTTCCTCTGCTGAGCCGCAAACCTGGCCCTTGCAGCTTCAATGCCCGTTTTTGGTTTTGACCCTGGCTCAGCTGCCGCTGCCGTCGATCCAAAGCCACCGCGATACTGTTGAAACTGCTGCTGCTGTGACAGAAATCCCTTCTGAGACTGCCGGGCCTTCGGTTTAGTGGTAGTACCTGATGCTCCGTTCTCCTTTGTAACCTTCTTCTGCGCTTCTGCAGTTGACGAGGTCGTCTCTGCTGCTTCCTTGCTGCTATCCTGCTCCTTCATTCTCGCTATCCAGTCGCCTCGGTTCCATTGGTACAGGTTCATCATCCAGTTGCGCCAGACCGCCCGGCCCTCCGACTCACGCACGCGATGCTCGCCACGCGACAGCTCATCAGCGATCCGATCGCGAAGGAACTGGAGACCTGCGGTGCCGCCGATCAGCGCGTCCACGACGTGAGATCCGACTCGGTCTGTTGCCAGCTCGGTAGTGGTGCTTGGTGTCGAAAGGAGCTTCTGAACGATTGGTCGCCGCTGGTTCTTGCCGATGAGGGCAGGCTTGAGGGCGGCTTGGAGGACGTGAGTAGCTGTACGGTCGCGGGCGAGTTGTGAGAGGAAATCGGCGTCGCTGTCGGCCAAGCTGGATAGGATGACCTCCTGCAGGGCGTCTTGGCTTGCGAGCATTGTCTGCGCCAGTATGGAGGCGTGCAGCTTGTTTGGCTTGTTCGTGTCTTGTTGCTGCTGCTGTTGCTGTTGCTGCTGCTGCTCGAACAAGGCCTTGCGTTCGGCTGACATGTCGCCAACTCCGCCCTGGTCTGATATCACGTTTGGCTGCAGCAGTCTCCGTAGCAGCTCCTGCCCTGAACCGCCCAGGACATCCGATATTGACTTGGCGAGTGGTTGAGTGTCAACACCGCGGACTCGGCATCGTTCAATCACACACTTGACAATAGAGTGTCGAGCGCGCTCGAAGAGCACGCCGATTTGTGGTAGGATCTGCTCCTGCGCGTACTGAAGCTCCTCCTGGCTCAGCCTCTCCAGTATCTTAACAACCACGAAGCCGGCAACTTCGTTCTTCACGATGCTGGTCAGCTGCTCGCGGAGCAGACCCTTGTAGATCACCTTGAACGTCTTGCCAGGGGCACATTGTATGATGGTCTCCAGCAACCGTGAGCCTACAGGATCGAAGAGCAAGCCCTTGATGAACGCTGCACTCTGCGTGCCTTCGCTCGGCGAATCGTCCGGGAGAAGACGTCTGTATAGTGACGACTCGTCTTTCGCCTTTTGCTTCCCAGCCAGTGCAAACTCAAGCTCTAGAAACAGCTGTAGAACAGGGTTGGCGAGCGGATTGGTCGCCAGAGCGCGAATGTAGTTTGTATCCAGCCCTGCCAGAGTGCCACCAATCATCTTGCTTACAGCCACGTTGAAGCTGTCGGGCACAACACGTTGCTGGTACAATGCTCCGTCTGCTTCATCCTTCGGCACAATCTTCTCCTTCTTCTTGCTCTGCAAAAGACCCATGGTGCTGCTTCCGGCGAGCGGACGACCTGACAGAGCCAGCAGCAAGATTCGCAAAGCGTGCGAGGCGAACTGATCTGTCATCAAGTATCCAAGGTTCTCTTCCAGCTCTTCCACCGTCTCCAAGTAATATTCCTCCATGCTCTTCTTCAGTGCCACAGCATCGCTGTCCTCGTACACAAATTTCTCCTCTTCCGCCTTCTCTCCTTCCAGCTCCTCATCCTCCCCAAGCAGCTCTTTGGAGACGGTTGGAGCGCTGGACAGCAACAGTGCCTCCACAACATGCGAAGCAAAACGATGCTGTACTAGTGTTGTGAAGTTCCCTTGCATCCTCATCCATGCTCCTTTCAGTTGTCCCTTCCCACTCGCCTTGATCAGCCGCTCGAGCACTCGCGAGCACGATTGGCTGCACGCAATCTTCATCTCTTTGCCAGCACACTCCTTCCAAGCGTTGGCGAGAAATAGCGGCTTGTCATCTGGCGATTCGTACGAGTTGTTGGCCAAGATGAGATCGATCGATTTGAGGAAGGCCTGTTCGGCTTCGTCAAGATGGCCGAAGAATTGAGAGTCTCCACGAACACCTTCACGTTCATCCTGATCGGCAGAGGCATCGAAGACCTCATGTGTCCTCCGATCGTCATGATTTGTGAGGTTTGCCTCAGCATCCGTGGGCTGGTCGAGCACGACATTACCGTACTGCTCCTCGAAGTCGGCTTGCGGGGACAGCCTCTGCCGCTTGGAAGGACGCTGGTCGAGTTGCTGTTCCTGCTCTTCAGCTCGCGCTCGAAGCTGATCTAGAATTTTCTCCTTCTTCTCCTTCTCTTCGCCTCTCCTTCCACGTCCACGCTTCTTGAATTCGCGAGGCATCTTGGCACACTGAAATCGTGTTCCAAGAGCTTAGTCGCCCACAACCGACAAATTCTACACGACTAAGAAAAAAAGGCCGGAGGAACTCAGATTAACACCGACACGGACTTTTACTCCGATATTGCCGTACTGCCTGCCTTTCCACGTGCGAATTTTGCTCTTCACGTACGTGTTCTGACGATCACTTCACAGCTACAAAATTACAAGAGCCTGTTTGCTCCCCCAACAAACCTCTCATACAGGCTCAGAAGTCTTCAAATACATTACGAATGTGGCAAAAATGGTTCTGGGCATCAGCCACTGTTTTTTCTTTGGCTTTTGAACTCCCCGGGCTCTGGCAAAGAAGGTGGTGGCAGCGGGCTACTAGTAGTTGCTAACATCCAAGCTTGCAAGTAAGCGCTGACCTTATCATATCTCCCCCGCGACCATCAGCTAACAAGACAATCTAGTTCTTCTACTACTACCACCACCAAAAGCTTCCCGACGCTAGAAACCTTATCGTGCCCTTTCTTGTTCCTGATCCGTTTTGCCAGTCTGCTCTCTCGCTCGTCTTCCTTGGCCCGCCCTTCCTCTTGCTCAACCACAGAGATCATGCGTCGTCAACGGCTCTGTGTGTCACCAGAAGGGTCCCTTTGTGTCAACCAGGTCGTCATTGTCTCACTCCCTTATTGTCCGCCTCGCAGAACGCCTCAGTTGATAGCACCACTCTCGCGAGCAGCTCACACACACACCTTTCCAGGTCATGCTGCCGGCAGAAAGAAAAAAAAAAAAAAAAAGATGTTCGGCGGCGCGGGTCTGTGTGACTTGGCTCTAATGCACGCCCTAAGCTCCTTGCGTGCGAGACTCTCGGATGGGTGACATGGTCTGGCGGCGTGAGGTGGTTGAAACAGCAGCCTACTCCCCTGCCCGCATCGCTCGATGGCACCCTCACAATTGAACTCTCTCACGCACCTCTTTCCGCCGTCCTGCTGCTCATCGCCGTCCTGCTGATGCGTGAAGCAGGGGTCTGGCGTTGGGCACTGAAGATGCATTTCGGCTTGCCTCGCCGAATAACTCGCTTTCTCTCGTTCCCTTTCCCTCCACCTACAGAAGATGCTGTCTGGCCCATTTTCAGATTCCACCTTCGTCACCCGAATTTTCTGTCGTTTCCACGCCCTGTCCTGTCCTGCACTGTCCTGAGAGGAGGAGGGGAAAAGAGAGAGAGGGAGAGAGAGAAAGATTGTGGCATATGTACGTGCCTTCTAGCCTTGATATCTTGCATGAGACATCGTTTCGCCTCTTTTTCTCTCTTTCCATCCCTGGCGTCCTCCTGTCTTGCATCTTCACCGTTCACCGCCACGGCGGACCCGGCTCCTTCAGCTCGTGCCCCTACATCTCGCCCTACTTTGCCTCCTCCGTGCTGTCTCCATCCAGCTGCCCTGATTCGGCTGAGCCATTGGCTCGGCCCCCTTTCGCTTTGAAGCAATGGCTTTGTGTGTGTGCCTCTGAAAGTCGTGTTCAGCGCGCCCTCAAAATTTGACGCCGTGACACACCGATCTGCTCCCTGGTTCGTCAGGTTTCTGAGCAGTGGAGAGTGCCACCGGGCAGGCAGCACAGCAGGAGAGACGCTGTCTACCAGGATCTATCAACTTTGCTCTTCTCTAGCGCCAAAAGCCGTGCAGGAGCTGTGCAGGAGCTGTGCAGGAGCTGTGCAGGAGCTGCGCAGCTACCAAACGGCGCGGGGCGTCGTCATGTCTTCCCCGACGCTCCACCAGCGCGGTAGTCGGTCTCCTAAAACCAGAGGCTCCAAGAAGCGTTCCTCTTCTGGTACCTTCGCGTCTCTATTCGCTACCTTAACGTCATTCTCAAGTTCGAACTCATCAGGAGGGAACACCACTGCCGCTCCCGCCGCCCCTGCTGCAGCAGGCAAGTCCCACCCGGTCAGCACCTCCTACCCATCGACGCCGTCAAGCTCAATCTCCAAGTCATTGCCAAGCACAGCTCACAGTAATGAGCCTCCAGCACCGTTCGACATGTCACGAAGGAGACCAGGCAGCAAGTCGGGCGTGCCAGCGAGCAAGATGCAGCCTGAGACAAGGATCGTTGCTCGACCATCAACGGCACAGAAGCAGGTCGTGAAGCACGTTACAACGGCTCCCAGAACTCCCAGCTCTGCAGTAGCAACAGCGTCCGCGGGAAAACCTGACGTCTTCTCGTTCATGTCCGGTGAGATCTCGACACCACCAACCCCACGTCCTCGCGGTGGTCTACCCAGGGGTCTTGGTATCACCGGCGATATGCCTCTGGAGAGATCTGCGGGCGGTGGCCACATATCGGCACCGACACCGAGAAGACCGGTCATGATTCCAAAATCACCGAGCACCGTCGGCTCTCCGTCTGATTCCGGTCTCTCCTCAGACTCAGATGATGACGACGACGAGGACGACAGCGGCCCGGACACACCAAGACCGGAAGACCGAAGAGCTCTCATTGCCACCTCATCCAGGCGGTCGCTTGAGAGACTTCAAGGTCAGGATGCTGTGGGTAGGAGCATACGCTCCGAAGACTATTATAGGAAAGTTGGCAGGAGCACAGTCACGCCGCCACCAGAGGCGCCGATGGCCCCGAATTTTCAGCAACCACAACAGCAACAACAGCATCAGCAGCATCAGCAGCATCAGCAACAGCAGAGCCTTCACCTCACTCAACAGCACTCGCCTATGCATCAGCAGGCGCCCAACTACGATTACCACTTTTCTTCGCCAGCTTTTGGCAATTTTCAGGACGCGTCTGGACTTGGTGGACTGGATGGTAGCTTCTCCGTCCCGTACCCCACGCCTCCTCTCGAGTCCAACGGTTTGCCCGGCCTGCCATCGCCGAAGGTCCCTGCCGCGATAGACGCCCCTCCCGCTTCGAAAGACCTTATAGACAGTCCAGCATTTGGCAGGAATAGCGGGAGCGCCGAAGCTCTGCCGCGGCAGTATCGCATTCTCACTCAGACTACTATTAAGCGAACAGAGGTCATCATCGATAACCTGGAAGCCGAGCTTCGAAGCCTTGATAAGGCGGTGCCGACCTGGCAGCGGGAGCAGCTCGTGATGCGACTCAGCAACACGCTCATCATGCACCATCGACTTGTGGATATCTGGTCCAAGATCTCCCAGCTGAGCAGACTGACCATGTCACGGATGGAGGATCGACAAAAGATCGAAGCCGTCTGGAGCCAGCTTCGGCAACAGTACTCGCACGTCTCGCAGGTGAACGGCCTGGGCGTGGACAAATTCATCTCGAACATTGTCACTGACCTGGTCAATGTCGGCGAGAGGGCTCAGATCACTGCCAAAGCAGATGGTGAGAGAGCCTCGGGCGAGTCACCTGACACCAAGATCATCATGCTGCTGCTCGGCCTGATCCTGATATTTCTGCTTTTACGGGACGAGATATTTCAGAAATTTTTCATTGTAGCCGGCGTCATCGTCGGCTTGTACACCTTACTGCAACAAAATGGGTCCAAAAACGCAAACACAACCGGAAGAAGGGAGCAGGAATAGATATATGAGCATACAATGATGACTGGTATGAGACGAGATAGATCTGGCAGCGATGTCCGGGTCTGTCAGCCCATCTGACTTTGTACGAGGAATCGTGAGGTTTATGAGTTACGCGTGTCCGCGAGGTAATGATTTGATGATTGATGACCGCCACTAGAGCCAGGCTTGGCCAACTGGTCGCATGCTTCGACTTTAGTCTAAGGGGTTTGCAAGCGACAGTCGAAACGTGTTATGCATTGCTTTGGCGAATTGATATACTACATTATAAGATTCTCTTGTCAACTGCCTCCACAGTGAGTTCAGGCACTTTGCAGGATGCTGCGCAAGGTCTCTCCGCAGAGCGAATACTCTATAGACGCCTTCGTGGTAAACCGCGACGCAGGGCTGCTCATCCTCATCTCATCTTCCTTGGATCAGGCCATCATGAGGAAGTCAAATACATCCCACCTAGTGGCTCGCCTTCAGATGGGCGCTGCTACCTTGGCACCTCGTCAGCGGGCTACGCGGCCCGAACAGGCCGATGGAAATCTGCACGTGTTTTTCCTACGCGTCCTCGATACCTACATCTCGATTGAGGATACAGAGTTTGAATACCGGCCAGCAACTGAAGGGCAACTTCAAGCCAGTGGCGCGGCTATCAGATCCACCGTGCTCAACAGCTAGAGAGCCAAATAATTATTCAACGGCATTTGAAGATTTGTGTCGGCGCATGAGAGCCTCGGGACCGGGCAATCAGAGTTTTTGCGGGGGAGTCGCAGCGCCAGTGGAAACCGGGGTAGACGTAAGCATTCAGTGGGCCTCTCATACTCTGCTTCCGGTTTTTTTTTTTTTTTTTTTTTTTTTTTCCCTGCTCTGAAGGGCCTCTTTCTCAAAAGCTGCCTTCTCACCTACGGCGCGGACATGTTTCCTCCCCGCATCTGAGCAAGAGGGCCCGCCACCACTGACTATTGCAGGGGAGTGTTATTCCGCTTGCGCATATGTCCTCATGACCTGTTCACTTCCTACAGTTACACTGCTATGGATGCCGACATGGAAGGGCTTCGCAGCCATATGATTATTGGCCGTCGGCTGCCCTGCCTTTCCCCCACCCGCTTATCGAAGAGGGTGGCCACCACCGAAGCTGCTGTGGATGGGTTCCCCAGCTTTTTGCTACCTTGGTGAGCGTGGAGAAACTCCACAGCGCAGTCAGTTTTACGCGGCCAACTCGCCAGCGGCGGCATCTGGCGCCAACCACCTGATCATCTCGAGCGAGTAGGAGGGCCAAGCAGGCACATGCGTCTAACGCCCTCACCCCTGCCAATCCACAGCACCCATCGCCGGCGATCTCATGCTCCCCGGACTGCACACTGCAGAGAAGCGTTGCCGAGCTTTCTGGAGCGCCATCGATTTCACCTGCTTTTCGCCCTCACCCGCCATCCCGGCTCGTACCCTTGGCGACTAGGCCACATCCTGGGAAAGGTACCGGGTACCCACTTTTTGCTGGCCGGCCCGGCCTGCGCGTCCCTCAACGGGACTTTTGTGGAAAGAGGAAGGGGACACAAGAGCATGGCTACAGTGTAGTGAGCGAGCGAGCGAGCGAGCCTGACCGAGGAAAATGGTGGCATTTGAAAGTTCGAACACAACAATGGCGCACACGACTCCACATTGGTCATGATCGGCTCAGTTTCTTGGTGCTGGATTACTTCTCAAGCTACTCACTAGTCCCTTCCATCATCTCTTCTCTTTCCCTCTTCCTCTCCCCGAGTTTCATTTCCTTTACCCTTATCGATAGCAATCCTCCGCACCTAATCGCTTCCACGACAGCTGAGGCTTACACAAGAAGTGCGACGTGTGACATGGACAGAAGCACTTTTTAACCGTCACGAACTCGCTGGGTACGACACGATAACCACACCAATATCAAATCGCCCGTCATGGCGACGCGGACCCGGGACTTCGCCAGTGCGGGTGCCAGCGCTGCCATGCGCGACAAGAACGCGCCTCTGAAGGGAGGCCTCCACCTGGTCAAGACGATTTCAAGAGCTTCGGAAGGTGCGCGCGACAGACGCACATACAACCCACACCAGGACGAACGCGAGCCTCCGCCGAGGCCAGACAGCGGCGACTTCGCCAGCGCCACGCCAGAACAGAGGGCATACGAGACGGTCAACTATGTGCTGCGAACTATCGGAAACAGGCTTGGAGCGGCTGGACTGGTGTCCCTCCCGTCGCTCGATCGCGCGCTGACGAGTGCCACCGCCGCCGTCCTCTTCTCTGCCGAGGCCAGCCCACTCTTCGAGTCGCTGCGCACACACGCCCACGATCTGGTGCTGGTCAACAGCGTCTTCTGCGCCATTTACTTCGTCGGCTTCGTCACCGCCCGGCTGGCTGGCACCATACCCAAGTACAAGACCAACAAGTCTGGTATGATCGGACGGAGGGTGGTGGAGGAGCTCTTCCACGCCGCCATCGGTGAAGAGGCGACCAAGGGCAACCACCGTGCGAACCTGGCCGCATACAAGACGCTGGTGACAGCGATCGAGGTGCTGCAACCCACCAACTCAGGGCCGGGCATCTTCCCTGGCTTCCCGCAGCTCAAAACCTCTGCTTTCTCCAATGACGGCTTCTTCACCGTTCGCAAGTACTACTCCGCCATCGACGAGCTGACGGAGCATTTCGGCCGAGTTGGATTTCCACAGCCGGTCATCAGCGACGAGCATCTCGCAAGAGGGCAGGAACGTGGCAGGGCACCCACATCTCGTACCGAGATCAAAGACTGGACTTTCCTGACGGGCGACAACAACACAAAGCAGTTCGATGTCACGCACGCTGACAAGCACATTGGCGAGAACTTCGGCCGGGTCATGTACTGGCTGATCTGCTCAGCCCACCGCCTCCCGGCTGGACAGGCTGTCATTGTATACCACCAGCAGCACATTCAGCTCGTTCGCTGGCTGGGCAATCGCTTTGGCTACCGCGTCTTGACTGCTGCCACAGACCTCGACTGGAGCGGTAAGCACTTCAAGCTGAGCGACGCAGCCAAGACGACCATGCGCGACTGGCTGATCATCATTCCATCTGCCGCATCCGCGGACAGGAGGGAAAAGAGAAGGTCAAGGATGTCGCAGCGTGCCGAGTCAGAGACTCGCACCTCTCCCACCACCCCACGCTCGCCGGAGCAGCCGGGTAGCAGGCCGAGGTCTCGGGAAGCAGAGGATTTGGAGAGCAAGCCAAAAACCGTGCAAGCAAACTCGAAAGAGTTTCGTCGCCCGGTGAGGCAAGGTCGAAGTGTCTCGTTTGCAAAGGAGCCTCCAGGCACCATCCCAGACTCCCCTATCTATCCCGTCCGTTCCAACGGATCTGGGCATGAGAGCCTGAACAAGACGCCGCTGAGGTCGGCAATGAAATCATCCAGCAACTCACCTCCCCGACCACCGAGACCCGAAGACAAGGACATTCCAGACATGCAAGATATGGAGCATGGCCTATTTGAACGACCCAAGCCGAGCCAGAAATCAGTGAACAAGCTTGAGACTGCTGTGATCGACAAGCGACGCTCCTCTAGCGGCACCCTCTCAAAGCCATTGAGCCCGGGCCTGCCGCCATTCGTCACCGACATGTCGAATGACCGCTCCAGTTCCGAGTCTGAGCGCGGCTCCAAACGTCACTCGCGCTCGCTCTCGGGCGGCTCAATCGACCAGACTATCACAAGACCTGTCATCAGCCACACCCGTGGCGAGTCCAACGTTACTAGCGAGAGCGCAGTCACTGACGCAAACGCCTACGGTACCCCACCCGAAGGTTCGCCGAGCCCGGCCGCCAACGAGGAGCTGTTGCAGTTCCCTGGCGCCATCTACGCCATGCAGCGAGAGGAGTCGCGGCAGCCTCGGTCAGAGGAACAGGCAGATGCGCCACCTGTGCCTGCAAAGTCGCCAAGGAGACCGTCGAAGCCTTCAACTCCGGAGCAGGAAATGGCTCCAGGAACTGACGCCTTGCCACCGTTGGACATTGGTGCGACAGCAACCCGTCCAGCCATCGCTTCTCCCACTCTCGGAGGCACTGTATCGCCCTGGGAGGCCAAGAGCGACGTCGCTGCTTTTTCTGGAATTGCGGACAAGTTGCGATCAGGTGAGGGAGAGGCGGCAGGTGCTCCAGAAGCAAACAGCTACTTCCAAGGCACACCCGTGTCGGGAGACCGCACAGCTGCACTGAGGCAGGAGCAAGACCGTCCTCACTCCGTAGCCGCATCTGCAACGTCCTCAACCTCGGCTGCCCCTTCGTGGCCGTCTTCTATTGCGTCTGTCCCAAGCAGCGTTCCCGACACGCCAACCGGACTTCGCGATAGCTCTATGTCAACGTTAGCTTCAACTCCGCAGATTGCGCGCTCAACTACCAGCTCCAGTCGAAGAAAGGCCCCCCCGCCACCATCGCGCAAAGTCGTCTACGCCACCGTGCTGTACGACTTTGACCCATCTGACCCTACGGAGGAGATTCCTATCCGTGAAGGCGAGCGGGTCGAGGTGGTCGAACGCAGCCACGAGCTCGAGCAGGACGGCTGGTGCCGCGCGAAGAGCGCGACTGCCCTCGGTCTCGTGCCGGTCGCCTATTTGGACATTGAGCCACCAGTCAGCGTGTTGGGCACAGCCGAATCGGCGAGCAACAACGGTAGCGGCGGCGTCGGCAGCAGCGCTGATTCGGTATGTAAGGCCACCCCGGACCGAACTGGATACTTCTGAGACACGTGATGGAGCGGAAAAGCTAACGCAGAATTCTTTGGCGACTCGCAGCGCTTCGGTCAGGTCTTGACAGCAATGTGACGGAGCGGGACCTATCACAGCAGCAGCAACAGCAGAAGCAGCAGCCGGATCTGGCAAAAGAGAAGGAGCATGAGGAGGCGGATGACGGGAATGCGAGCAATGCACACCTTCACTACCACTCTTCGTGGACGGATCTGGATATTGACGAGTTTGGTACTGTGCCACTGTATCGATGGGACAGCAACGTTGCCGCGCTCAACAATATCGGTGACCAGCGCTCGCAAACAGCAGTCCGACAACACTCCCGTCACGGTTCCTTCTCTACCTTTACCTCAACTTCAACTGCGATGGCAAGTGCCGCACCGCAGGCAGGCCATTCACGATCTACGAGCGTCATTCGTGCCCAAGCCTGGAACACGCAGCACGACTTCTTAGGATTCGGCAGCGGCGGCAGCAGCAGCAACCTCACTGGCACCGACTCTCAGACCTCTTCGCGGCCTCAGTCCGAGTATGGAGGAAGTATCGCATGGAGCGCCGTTCCCGAGCCTCTCTCCCCAACAATAAGCAACACTGCGAACCGTGAGGCACCAAAGACTGAAGAGATGACCGCAGACTCAGCCTCTATCGCGACTGAACCTGCCAAAGACGCCACCAGTGAAGTCACGCCAAGGCCCAAGATCGAGCACGCTGACCTACACGGCAAAGGCTACTTTGAAAAACACCGCGACGTGAAGCCGAGATCAGAGCGAAAGAAGAGGTCGAGCAGAAGACGCGAGGCCGGCGCGATCCAGTACCTTCGCTTCTGGGACGACATCAGTGGCGCGTTCGGCGGTGCACGGGTGGATCCTGACAGTCCGATCAAGGAAGAGGACGAGCGCGAGTCGAGCAGTGAAGAGAGCAGGCCAGTGACGGCACATCGAGACGAGCCCGCAGCTTCCACATCAGTTGCAGAGCAGGATGAGGATGATGGCAGTTCGACTCCAACTGCCACTGTGCAACCGCCTCGCTTCTGGGACGATGTCAGCGGCGCCATAGTTGAAAAGAACAAAAAGGATGGCGCTGCCGGAGGTGCAAAAACGAGCCAGGCGGAAGAGGAGGAGCACATGCCAATTATCATGACACAGCATGATGACGGCGTTCACGATGACGGCAGCAACATTGAACAAGATACAACAACGACGACCGCGCAAGCGACACAAAACATAGGCAGCAACAACGAAAAGAGCAACGAGAGCAAAACGAAGCAGGTAGCAGCACCAGCAGCAGCAACACCACCGCCTCCTCCTCCTCCTCCTCCTCCTCCGCCCATCGTCATGCCCCGCTTCTGGGACGACGTGAGCGGCGCGTACAACGTCGCAGCCAGCCCGTCCACCGCGACTGGCTCGTCCTCAGCAACGGACGACAGCGCGGCGACGGAGAGCGGATGCCGGCAGAGCTGAGCGCTGCTTCTTCTTCCTTTCCTTTTGCCAGTCACATTTTAACACGACTCTCAAACGTGCAAGAAGGCACAAAGTCACACGATACAACACAAGACGAATTTCTTTGTACATACTTTTCCTACCGATTTTCAGCATATTTTGTTTATCCCGTCTAGTTCTCTACCCAACCAAACACAGACACGCACTTGCCAGACAGCAAAGAGAAATCCAGAGCGGTGAACGTAAAATGTGGGCTGTCATTTTTGTATATACCCAGACAGCACCCCCTTACTTGCATCGCGCATCGCACATCACGCATCACGCATCATCACCACCCATGAACATGACCATCATGCATCAAGAACATCAAGAATAGTGTGGTAGAAAAAGAAGAGAAAGACATGGAAGAAATACCCCAGCGCGAAGAAACCAAAGGAGGAGGACGACGAGGAGGCAGCATCAACGATGGCTCTCAAATGACAAACATCACAAAGGGAAGGGGACAGAGGACAGAGAAATAAAAAGGGGGAAAGGCAAAACTGATCGTTTTCATCCATCCATCCACGCGCCCTGTCATTCATTCATTCATTCACTCCATTGGAACTTCATAGGCATAGGCATAGGCATTGCAAAACGGGAAAAAGGACATTTCGTTGAGTTTTTTTTTTGGATGGGCACAAAACCTGGCATTTTTGAGGCATTCTGTTTTTTAGCATGGGTGGTTTGACTGGCTGGACGGATGGACAAATGAGTGTCTACGCATTTTTGAATTAAGATTTGTCAAAAAGGGATGGCATACATTACTTTTTTTCACTCATGTGCATGCACACTAGTTTTAGTTTTTTTTTGGGCCTGCCTCATATATTGTGCTCGAAATCACTCTCGTAGAGTATCGTGTTAGGTGAAGCGCAATGTGATGAAGGAACTATATTGGGTTCTTTTGTTTATCTTACGATAGATTGGTTTTTGTAAATGGTTGGTCATGTACGTGGATGCCTGTACTTTGCCTATCTACCCAGCTACTTGCTCGCGTATGAACATAGTATTTCTTGTTCAGAATATCCCAAAGAAAAAAGAAAGAAGAAAAAAAACTATGTCCAAACTGGCACATATCCGTGTAAACTACTTTTAATTATGAGCAGATGTAATTTTAATTCAGTAAGTTCATCCAAGCCATTCCTTCTTTTATTATTTCCTTGAGCAAGATTAGTGACCTCCACACAACCCACCACACCCAACCAACAGAAAAAATCAATACCCGCCATAGACCCAGATGCATTTCATCAAATACCCCAGATTGCGCATCGACTCGTCGACCGACCTCGCCGCGACCGCCGTGCCTGCGCCGTTGACACTTCTCGCTCTGCTTCCCTTTCTCTCTCCAGCTCCCATGTCCGCGTCTGAGCCCATGTATGCTTTCCCTTTGCCTTTGCCTTTGGCTTTGGGACTCCTGCCGTTGCTGTTATCGAACCCTTCACCGCTCCAGGGCGAGAGTCCAAAGTCCCAGCTCGTCCATCCGGAGCCTCCACCGGCACCACCTCCTTGGTTCTGAGCTCCTGGGGCTCGTGTGCCGCCTCCGCTGCCTGCGCCGCCGTTACCGGCGCTTCCAGTTCCCATTCCTCCGTTACCGCCGGCACCGTAGCCTGCCCATCCAGAGCCGTCGTCAGCCTCGCCCAGTGCATCGTCGTCGTGATCGTCGCCGTTATCATCATCATCGTTTTCATCGTCGTCGTCATCGTCTTCACCAGGCCGGCCTGGTTTCGGCATCAATCTTTTTGGTTTCCTGCCTTCTCCTGGCAGGCCATCGAATCTCAACAGTCCGTCGTCAGGGAGCTCGTCCCAGCAGGCGCGTTCACGGAGCATTACATGGCACACGGGCCGTACCAAGCGCACGCCTCGATCTTCGGCATCGCACAGGCTGCCGAGTGCGACGTCGGTGATGGCTGCGGCGGTCTTGTAGTAGTGCTTCTGTTCCTGCTGTTGCTGTTGCTGTTGCCGATGTTGCCGATGTTGTTGATGTGCAGGTACATCGGTGTGGAGAGTCTGAGGGGTTGAGCCAACAGGCGGATAGAAATTGCTGTGCGCTGGGGATGATTGATGAGAACGTGGTTGTGAGTAGTGGAAAGGGTTGGGTTGAGAAAACTGGTTGGTCATTGGCTGAGTGTTGGACGGGTAGCCTGCTCCAAGCATCGAATTAGAGTCTGGACTGAATGATGGAAGCTGCGACGCTCTTCCACTGCCATGGAAGACTCTCCTTGGCGTGTCTGATGGCATGTTCGTAGGCATGGAGGGCGATCGTCCGGACTGTGAGTGCTGATCCGTGGGCGAGTTCGACGGCGAGGGAGAGGCCAGGAGCGATGGCACCACTTTCTCCTTGTGATAGCCGATGAAGAGAGTGCTGCCGCACCTGACGCAGCTGCCTCTGACCGCGTCCTTGTCGCCACCGCTCCATAGTCTTATGGTGTCGCCGACGACGCCGTCCCTGTCGACGACTGTGGTAAAATTAGGCGAGTGGAGCGTGCTGCCAGTCATCATGTTCATATCGCCCATGTAGCTTGCAGCGCCGCCGGCCTTGCCCTCTAACCCACAGGCAAAGCGCCAGCGCGCGGCAGCCAGCTCTTCGGTTATGTCTACGCCGCGACCAGTGCGCCAATCGGGCATGCCGGCGTACCAGCGCAGCTGCGATGTTGGTACGGAGGCGAAAGCCACATAGTTGGAGCCAGATAAGCTGCGACAGACGGTGCAATGGCAGTAACTGGCCAGCAGCGGCAGTTGGGCCGGCGTCGCGTGGATCGAATATTGCACGTGGAAGCAGGCACAGGAGCCGCGTAGGTTCCAGGGCTCATGTGGGTGACGACTGGAAATTTGTGAGGGACTGACCTGTATGGTCGGCTGTCGTGAGGTTGCTGATCCTAATCCTGATTCTGACTCTGACCCGGCAGCGGGTATCAAGGTAGTTGCCGAGACGGTAGCCGCTTGAGTAGCTCTCGTTGGAAGTGGAGGGAACGTAAAGTCCGGGTCCAGGGGCAGTGTTGGGTAAGACTGGGATTGGGAGGGGCCAAGAAGACTGTGTTCAGAGCCTCGACGGCTGTCTGCGTAATGAGCTGGTTCTGCAGTCAGACCTTCTAGCCAGTTGTTCTGCGGAACGATGTTGCCAGGCAGGATCCCTTGCATCACTGACGGTTCAGGCACGGGAGAGGGCTGTGCTGTCGGACGCTGCTGAGATGTCCAGATTGACGTGCTTGATGCTGGCACCCTGGGCACTCGAAATACTGTTTGTTGGTGTTGGAGCTCTCGCTGGTGGCTGCTGCCACGCTGGCGTTGGCCAGGCTGCTGCTGAGAACCTGCTCGACTCATATCGACTCCTGATCTAGGACCAGTGAGGGAGGAGGCAGGAGCCGTCCCTGGCGGCTCGGTCTGATGAGAAGAGACTGGAACAGGTTGTTGCTGAAGCCCAAGCTCCGCAGACTGTAGAGGGGGACCAAATATGCTATCAAGTAGTTCGCGCTGCTTCTTGTCCAGCTCTCTGTCCTCTGCACTCAACGAGGCTCTACGGAGCAGGCTGCGCCCTCTCGACTGTCGGTTCAATCTTTTGGAATGCAATTTCGAGGCTCCGGCTCTCGAGGTGGAAGAGTTGCGGTGATTGTGAGATGATGGATCGGTGAAAGTAAAGCTATGGGCTATAGTACTTAAGTCCACCGGGTTGTTGTACTGAGGCATCGGTGGCGTGGCGGACGACGCGATTGATGACATGCTGTTGGTCTGTGAGGACAAGTCTGTCGGAGATATCCTGGTCGGAGGGATGAATTCAGAGCCCGACGACATGGCATGCAGGATGGCACTATCTGACGCGCGCCTGTCCGGCTGGTGGAGCCGAGATTCTTCAGCTGACCTGAAGCCTTCATTTCGCAGAGGAGATGTTTGAAATGGTGCGTTGGGCTGTGTCAGCCGTGAGCGAACTCCAAATGGATTCATGGAGATTTTCCAATCACCGGCACACACACACAAATGAGAAGGCAGTGGCTGGGTGGAGAGGGGTACGAGGGATTCAGATATTACAGGAAATTCTCCAGTAAGCAGAGCTGTCTTGGTACACGAGAGAGAAGCAAATAGAGAGAAAAGGGCAAAAGACCGTTCATAACCATGCTCTCTGGCCAGAAGAAAAAGCAGGCGACATGTTGATACGGCGCAGAGGATGATACAAAACAGGAGAAAGTCTGGCACCAGCTGACGCTGGCGATCGTGTAGTCTGGAAATCAGTCATCATCAGGGGTGATATGAGGAGAGGTACTATGTGATGATACAGACGCAGCAGCCAATCAAGCGAGAGTTCTAACAGTAGCGCGCACTGGGCGACTCGTTAGTGAAGCATGAGTCGCGATGGGAAATCTCTGCACGAAGCAGGCGCGGGCGCTCACGGTTCAAATCGCCGCTGCTGTCATAGAGATGAAATGGCATGTTCCTAAGCAGACAGCGAAAGGAATTTGTCCTATCAACGGACGCTGTCAAAGCGGTGGTGTCGGCAGGAAAAACGTAGCCCGGCATTCACATCTGGATTCGATATGCTGGAGCGAGTTCTGGTTTCAGCTAGTGAAGGTTGATCTGAGGCACGGCAGTCTTGGGCCCTCCCACAGCCTGCCTCAGCGCTACCCTCAGAAGCCTGGACGCGTGGTCGACATGCAGAATGCTCACCTCCAAGCCCATATTGTAAGAGTCTGTCAGAAACGAATATGTATGATGGGAGGAGAGAAGGCTCGCAACGAATGTTGCACATGAAGAGATTTTGTCGGGGCCGGTCTTACGACAATCCATGTAATCGGCCTGGCCACACAGCCCGACCTTGAAACACAAGGGAAAAGGATACGACGAAATGCCAAAGGTCGGCTCCTCCCTTCTTTTGTCTCTTTCACATCTTGTCCAGAATGAGAGAGGAGCGACGGATAGCGTGAGGAGGAAGCAGCTCTTAGCTGGAGTTAATCTGCGAGTGTGAGGCATGGCCAGGATTGTCGGTCCAATTGAGGCTCGTCTGGCGTGACGGCACAGTGGGAAGGAGCCACAGGTTTCCGCGACGGCGGACCCATCAAGTGCGGCAGGAAGCTATCGCCACGCGACATCTGGATGGAATTAGCAGATTTTCTACCGGGATTAGGTGCTCGGACTGTCACTGCTAACCGAGCCGTCGGCAGCAGGGCTGACAGGCTAACAAGATTTGCCAGGTCGAAGCTTTTTTAAGAAGCATGACGGTGTTCTGAACGCCTTCATCACGCGGCTGCTGCTGCTGCTGTTGTTGCTGTTGCTGCTGCTGCTGCTGCTGCTGCTGCCGCCATCGTTGCTGTTATTGCCGTTGTGTTGCTGTCGCTGCTATCGCTGTCATTTCCTGGGCATGGTCAGCTTCCAATCTCGAACAGACGCTGGCGACAGCCTCATTGGATGGCCGAACTGATGACCGCGTCAATATTTCTCTGTCAAGGATTGTCACACCGGGAGTAGGTGGCAAGTAGGAGACGAATGATTGCACTCTCTGGCATCATGATCGCCACTAGACGTGGAGAAGTTTAAAATGGACCATCGGGATCTCGTCGTGTCCGACTCTCTCGCCAGCAAATCTTGACAGTGGGACCGAGGGCTACCATTTCTTGGCGGCAAGAATCAGCCGGATTCGGGTCGACTTTGCTGCCGTGAGGAGTGACTTCCCCGGCTGCAGTCCCAGCAACAAGTTCTACACATACTGTCCTCCCCAAGCGCTTGATCAGGTGCCTCGGCTCCCGGCTATAGGTACCTAGGTACCTCTCTATACCTAGCAGGGCAACCACCCTAAAATATAACATAAAACTTGCCTAGCGAAGGTGATATACAAATAGAGATTGAAGAAGCTACTCATAGGTACGGAGGTGTACTTGATACAGATCTATTGATTCTTGCCCCAATATCATAAACACTGCGTATTGAATTAAAAGTTCATATGTCCAACCACGACGAACATGTCACTCATTGAACAGTCTCAGCTGACAGAATTTCGGATAGAATCGGCTGTCACCAGGCCCAGTACTTCATCTGTTAAGATATAAGAAATGCAATACATTCCGGCTGCCTTACACTCTCAGTAAGAAGAGATTTGAAAACTGTTGGTTGAAAGGGGGTGATGACCAGAATGCTATCGCGGAGCAACGCAATCTCCGCCTCTCACAGCAGAACCATCGGAGTACAGGCGGCGGAAGTGACGGTGCTCGGTATCAAAGACGTTAAGCAAACTACCTGCCTGATGCGTCATAATACGACAAGCGGGATACAGGATCCAAGAAAGGTCAGAGCGGGCGTTGCTCACGTAGTCGTGATAACAGGGGTTCACAGACATCTGATAGTTTGGACTTGAACGAATGATTGCTCGTCTTGCAAGTCATTGGAAGCGGTGTTGGTCGGCGTGAATAGCTTCAGAGGTCATCTAAAGCGAATTACTGCCCTCCATGGAACACAAATCTAATGTGTGGATCATTATCATATCATCAAAGCTTGACTTCTTGCACAATGTCTATCATGAACGGTGCGAATGACGCACAAATATATTGACAAGCTCCTCCAGCCTCGAATCACTGGAATTGCGCAGCTTATGTAATCGTCCCGTGCCGTCCCACAAGAAGGACCTCTGTGAGTTCGACGGAGTTGCTGCCGAAGCAGACTTCGAAGTAATCGCGAATCGCAATTCCACAAGCACCCGCGCATCTCACGCACAGCGCTCTGCATCTAAGCCCACATGCTATCGTGATGCGAAACGGCGCCTTGAGGCACACGTCGCCTCTGCTGCGTCAGCAGCTTGTTCGCCCTGCCAGCTGCAGACGCGTTCACATCTCCTCCTCCCCGGCTGCGAGTGCTAATGACGAGATCATTCCGCAAAGTACCACAGTCGACGTTCATGCTCCAGGTACGATTGGATGTCCAGACTGATGCTTTCGCCCAATCTTTACTATTCAAACTCTGTGCGAGAGGAGCGAGATAGCTAACAGTAGTTCCAACAGATGCACAATTCGAAGTCCTCGGCTCTCCCTACTCCCTCCTTTCCGCTTCACTATCCGCCTCACAGACTCTATACACGCGCCGCGGCACCTTGGTTGGCGTCTCCGGCAAACCTGAGAATGCTGTCTCTTCACTCACGCCCCTCAATCCCCTCGAACGGCTGCCTCAGGGCATCCCCTTCCTCTACCAGAAGATCACCTCGGCCTCGCCCATTACCTGTCTGATATCCACACGCTCGCCTGCCACTTCCTTCACGACGGTGCATCTTGATGGCACCACGGATTGGCAGATTGCGCAGCGAAAGGGTCTGCTGGCATGGACCGGCCAGACTTTGTCCTTGTCAGCATCGACCAAAATCGGCCTCGATTTGGCGCACTGGGGCCAGACAAGAGTGACGGGCAGGGGCCTGCTGGCCCTGACTGGTGCTGGCCAGATCTACCAGGTACGGGTAGCAGCAGGGGAAGAGTACATTGCACATCCAGCCAACGTGCTGGCGTACAGCATCAACCGCAGCCCGCCGAGTCCGTACAGGTTCAAGAGCTCTGTGCTGAGATTCGAGGTGCCTGGTGTCAGCAGCATCGCCCGCTGGATCCCCGACACGAACTTTTTCAAGGTCATGAGAGAGACGGACACCTGGAAAACGGTGACACGGATAGCACACACGTTGAGGACATGGTCGAGGCGAACAATCTGGGGCGACCGGCTCTTCCTGCGCTTCCACGGCCCCACCACCATCCTGCTCCAGACCCGTGCTTCTCGCGTCGCTGACACACTGACAGCCGCCGAGGTCAACGAAATCGCTTCTGTCACTCCAGGAGCTCTGAGTCCGAAGAAGGAGCTTGAGGGCCAGACTCCGCAGGAGCGGGCTGCACAGCAGTCCGCCGGCAAGTCTGCACAGCCTACAGCCACTCTCAGCTACGTCACCGTGCGGAGAGACACTGGCGAAGTCAAGTTTGAGGAGCAGAAGAAGACTGTTGAGCAGGAGCACCGCGAGCGAGCCGAGAAGTCAGATGCGGCGCCAAAAGCATAACCCCCTGAGGTCCCAACTAGTGTATTGATGATAGACGTGTACGATTAGCATAAAATTCAATCCGCGCAGGCCACAAGCCATGTGCCAGATAAGCTTCCTTTGTCAATTCATGATCACACCACCTGCAGGCGGTGAGATCTTTCTCTCGGCTCACATCCTGCCGTAGATGCAAAATTGTAGAATGTGCGTCCGCACCGTGAAGATCACCGTGGATCACTATTTTGCCACAGCCTGGTGGCAATGAATGGTGAGACTGGCCATTGAAGACAAAGCCCATGAGATTTGCCTCTCAGGTGACCGCCAACTGGTTCCCGATCACTAGTAGCTGGTTCTAAATCACTGTCAGCAGGTGCACGCTCACTGGCAGCAAGTGATGCACGATCACTAGCAGCTGGTGCTAGATCACTGTTCTCGGTGTATACTCCGATGTTTTGCCTCCTTGTTGAGGCTTCTCAGAACAAAACTTCAAGTCGCTCAACTGTGACAACCAACCTACCACGCGCCACAAAAAACCTTCACCGCCACTGTCACACTTCCCAAGCTTGTAAAAACTGTCACTGTCATTAAGATTGAAACTCTTATCATACCTGTCATTTCAAGCTTGACAAATAAATAAAAATGGCGTCCGCCTCCCTCGACTGGCTTCCCTGTATGTTCCCCTTCATTCTCACACCACCCGACCCTTCTTTCTCTAAGAACTCACCGCTGACCAAAGAAAAAAATTCCCAGATGTTGACGCTCAAGTCTCTGATGCTGAGTACGCTGCTGCGAAAGCGACAGTTGAATCTGAAATCGCTCCTGCAAAAAAATCAGCCAACTCACACCCAAGCATGCGGCCAATGCCCTTGCTGAAGCCCTCTGTCCTTGGAGCTGATCTGATCGATCGCGCTTCCCGTGGCGAGAAGCTCAAAGCTGTGGACATGGCGCGCTATGAAGGCGGTGCCTTGGAGCCCCCTAGCAAAAATCAAAGCGACTCGCAACACCTCCAACGCTGGAAAGAGGCAGTTGAGCGAGCTGCCACCCTGTACAGCTACCTCAACATGCGCGGCGACGGCCTGGCTCTCCTTGAGACTTTTGGAAAGAACCAGTGGCTGATCGGCAACGACCGTGCAGAGCAAGACCTAAAATCATTGGAAAAGGTCCTCGCTCAGACCAAAGACAGCCTCCAACAAACTGAGCAACAGCGGCGATCCATCCAGGAGAACCAAAAGGCTGAGCTCGAAGCACTCACTCTAGAGTGGAGAAAAAGAATTGCTGCAAAAATGCAGACAGAGATTGCGACGGCCGAGCTTAAGGAGCAAATTGCCCTGGCCCAAGAGCATTGAATCAGCGCGACCAGAGACAGGAGAAACTCCTCCAGAACCAATGAACAGCACGCCAAGTCCAAAGCATCAAGAGCAGGCGCCATGGCCTTGTCCTGCGTGAAGTCCTGCATGCAGATTCAAGCTCATGGGCAGCCCCTATCTGACACAAGTGTCCAATCAAGCCGCAAAAGCAGCAGCAACGGCAACAAAGATTCACAGAACCAGTGACAGCAGCCAACCAACCAAAAGAGAAAAAAAAAAAAAAAAAAAAAAAAAAAGAGACAGCAAGACAAGCAGCGGCAATGAATGTGCCCAACAAGAGAAGGGAAGCTGGAGCCAAACAAGTGGCAGCAACATCATGGAAACAAGAATAGCCGCAGAGCCAAGCAAGCATGATTCACTGCGCTGAGCTGTGTCAGTCACACACTCTGACCGAAGCCCACGACCCAAAATGAATTTTTGGTCGGTCTGGATGGCACTTCACACTGGCGGCATGTGTACCCATCGTTGTACTTCACCCTCAAGATCACGATGCCTGTGCCTGAACCTCAATGTGTGAAGCGTACCAAGTCTGTTGCTGTGCCGTTGGGCGCTGGCATCGCACTTCTCACGGCAGCTGTGAATGCCAGAGGTGCCATCGATTGGACCAGGGCCGTGGGCGTGTGTACGGCTTCACGAATGGAACGATGCGTTTGCATCTATAAATGAGCGTTTTTTTGGGCATCCTGCCTGTCCCTCGGTGGTTTGTGCCCTGGGATTCAGTCGCGGATGCGAATTCGCAAACTCTCTTTTGAGAGGTTTCACTTTTGTGAATCCCCTCGACTGAGATTGGCCATTGAGGCCAGTGCCTGCGGGTCCCTTGACCCAGGCACTTTGTGAATGCCTTCTTCCTTTCCTCCCTCGGGGACGCGATCTTCGTGTTCCCCGATCGTTTAAATACGGCCTGTGCCTCCTCCTCTTCCTTCCTTCCTCCCCCCTCCCCTCCCCAGACAACCGGACGTCGGTGCACTTTGGAACGTGCACCTCTCACCACAACACCACCAAAGGTGTTGCCCGTCCACCGGTCTTCTTCGCACCTCTGTGTGCCTTCCCTTTCCTCCCCCTTCCTTTCGAGATCCTCGTCCCCTTTCCTTTCAAGATCTCCTCTCTTTTCGAGATCTCTTGTTTCGAGACCTCTCCTTTCGAGATCTCTCGTTGCGAGACCTCTCCTCGCGAGACCTCTCCTTGCGAGACCTCCTTGCGAGACCTCTCCTTGCGAGACCTCTCCTTGCGAGACCTCTCCTTGCGAGACCTCTCGTTTCGAAACCCCTCGTTTCGAGATCTCCTCTCCCTTCGGAGAGCCAGCGATGGTTCCACCGAAGAAGGGCGCGACGTCCGCAGCGCCACAGAAAACGCGGACTGGGCGAAGCGGCGCAAATGTGGCGTGCATCCACTGCGGCGCGACATTCGGAAGGGTCGAGACCCTGAATGTACGTACCCTCCCTGTCTCCCCCAATTCCCCGAAGGCGAGTTGAGGAGAGCTCGACTCGCGTCGAGCGAATCTCCTCTCTGCCTCTGGCCTTTTCCTGTGGCTTTGCCTGGCTGTTTCCCCGGCGTCGTTTCGAGGACTCCTCGACGCGCGTCGAGTAAACCTGCCGCTGCGCCTGCTCGTCTTCTTCCCCGAAGGCGAGTTGATGATTCCTCGACCGATGTCGAGTGAATCTGGCTCTGCGCCTGCTCGCCTTCTTTCCCCGAAGGCGAGTTGATGTCTCCTCGACTCGCGTCGAGCGAACATCCCTTCTGCTCCTGGCTTCTCCTGTGCCTGAGCTCGCCTGCTCGCCTTCTTTCCCCGAAGGCGAGTTGATGATTCCTCGACCCACGTCGAGCGAATCTGCCTCTGCCTCTGCCTCTGCCTTTGCCGGGTGCCTGCCTTTTTGGCCAGTGCCCCAAAGGCAAGCTTACTTGGACTCGTTTCGAGTCCTTGTGAGATTGCCTTTTCCTCTTCGCCTCTGTCTTTGTCGGTGCCTGCCTTGTGGCCGGCGCCCCGAAGGCAAGCTTACTTGGACTCGTTTCCGGTCCTTGTGAGATTGCCTCTGCCTTCGCCGGTGCCTGCCCTGTGGCTGGTGCCCCGAAGGCAAGCTTACTCGGTCTCCTTTCGAGTCCTTGTGAGATTTTGCTTTCTCCTTCCCTCCTCCCATCGAGGCATCGGTGGGAGACCGAACTTCTGCGGAGTTGCTGACACCTCTTTTTGGTGCACAGCTCCACATCAGGGACGTATGTTCCTCGAACCCGGTGGCCGTCCGCCGGCGGACGACCGCCGGTGCCCTCTTGCGAGACGTGGTCGCGAGGGCCAATGGATGGCGGTGCCCTGTGACAGGGTGCCACCTTACAGTGACGCACCGGGACTCGCTGCAAGTAAGTTTTTCCCCAATCTTCGTCTTCGTCTTCGTCTTCTTTTTTTTTTTTTCTTCCTCCCTTCCAACATTGGCACAAGCTTCGAGACACCGACTGCCAAATGACTTTGTGACTTGTGTGTCGAGTCTGTTCGAGTCTCGGCATCAAGATCGTGTTCCAAAACCCATGTCTGCCACTTGTCTGGCCGGTCAGCCAGCCAGCCAGTCTCCAGACCTCTTCGCACCTTTCCTCTCTCCTCAAACATCTTTCTCGCGCGCACGCAGCAGTCCACTGACACTCAGCTCGCAGAAACACGTCATCCGGACGCACGTCGACGCAGCCGGAAACCCGGTCCCGCCCGCATCGATCTCGGCGGCGCCTGGCGCTGCTGACCAAGCTCCTGGCCAAGACGACGCGAGCGGCGAGGCCGGGGACGGACAAAGCGTCCTCTGGGACGACGACCGGCTCGACGAGGAGGAGGAGTGGTCGCGCGGAGTCACATACTGGGAGCTCTGGAAGGACCTGCCGCGAACGCCTCGCGAGGACGATGACGACGATGACACTGCTGGTGGCGGTGGCGGTGGGCTGGGAGGTGGACGTGCGGGAGGCACAGTCCCGGTCGCCGTTCAGTGACTTAGGTCCTGCGGCTTCTCCCCTTGGTCGCTCTTGACCTGCGTGGTCTTGGTTTTTTTGGTTCTGGTTGTGGAGGATTGGTGTGGGTTTTTGGGCAGAGCACCCCGGCGTGGGCAGCTTGAAGATGTGGAGGACGATGGGATTTGGCAGAGCACTCCGGCGCGGGTAGCTCGAAGATGTGGAGGATGATGGGATTGGGGATTTCTGAATGTGTGTGTGGGGGGGGGGGGAACAAAAGGCACGGCAACGACAAGACGGCCGTCGCGCGCTCGCCTGGTGCGGCCAGTGACGAGACCGCTTCTTGACTCGTTCGTCCGGAAGATGTGGAGGAATTGGAGGGAGAGGGGTTTGGGCAAGGCTCAGCACGGGGTGCAGGAGACCTGAAGATGTGGAGGAGATGAGAGATGGGAGAAGAAGGGAGAGAAGAGCGAGAGCAGCAGCCTCTCTCGCAGGAGCAGTTGTTCGCGGTGGCATCAACAGCAACAGAGTCATTTCCCTCTTTGGCTTCTTCCTTTTTTTGCAAAAACAGGTTTTGACATGGATCTGCGCAGCTTCTCGCAGCTGGACAGGGCAGGAAAGCAAAGAGACAGGACAGCAAAGAGACAAGGCAGTCGGGCACTCGGAAATGCCTCCATTCACACTTGTGGTTTTCCTCCTCTTTTTTTCCTCGGGTGGCGATCTGAGCATGAGTGCGTTCAAGATCCAACGGCACTTGTCGGCTGGCATGTCCTGGAAGATGTACCCACAGAAAAAACTCGTTCAAGCACACAATGGAGTGGAACAGAAGGTGGCACTGGAAATGGATCCTCTTCAGCATCATCAGCATCATCAGCATCATCACGAAACAGATTTTCACTCGGTGGATTTTTGGTCTTTGCTTGCTTGCTCGCCTGTCATTTTTGGGACAAGAATGAGAATGAGAATGAGAATGGAGAAAGGGAACTGGACAACGGCACGTCTTTTCATTTCAGCCGGCTTGGTTTACTTGATGAATGAAAACTTGGTTCTCAAACGCATTTTTGAAATTTCCTGGTGGGTTGAGCGGTGTTGGAGTGTTGAAGTGTTGAGTAGATTCGCCACTTCATGTGGTGGTGCCTTGTTTGGTGCGAATGGACATGTGCCTGCAGGCTGCCGTGCTCGTGCGTGCGTTGTGGTTGCCGCTGCACTGCAGTGAGCCTGGTGTGTCAGTGACTTGCCGTGACTTGCCATGACTTGCTGGCTCTCCCACTTTTGGCTGTCCGCCTATGTACCCTCCAAAGTACCTGCTTGCCCTGCCTACTCATCTACCTTTCGTATCTGTCATGTCATCTACAACGTTCACACTACTGATTTTCCATTCAAACCCTTGTCCGAACACCTCGCCGCCGATTCGTCCCGGATCGGTTTGGTCTATTTGTTGAGCTCATCCACGCTCATGTCTATCGTGCCATTCACATATTCACATGCACACATGCAAGTTGCCGTCACTTCTGCCTGCCTATTCCTGTTCCAGGTACAGCAATGTCCCGTTTGCCACACTTGATAACACCCAGGCCGTTGTCCTATGCACCTCATCAGGGTCTGGGATTGATTCTTTGGCCGATCTCGGAGCGATGCAGTGGATGTGATGGTGTACTAGCCGGCAACAGCTCTGCGGCTGAGTTGTTTGCTTCGGCCGATGGGTGGGCTGCTGTCATGCCTCTTCGTGCTTGACACTCCTACAGCATGGTATATTCCAAGGTATGCATGCGGGCCAGTGACTGGTCTGGACACTACGCACAATCCTACACTTGAAGACTCAGCTCACCCAAGGTACGACTCATCACGTAAACGAGCAGATTCTACGAATCGACACCCAATCTAAAAAAAAGTCAAATATTCACAGAAGATGGAAAGAAGTTGTTTTAAATCTCAAATGATCATTTCGTTCGCACGCACACTTCCCGTGTTCTGTAATCGCTTGCTCGCTTTGTGGGAAGGGCGCTTGGTATCAATCTGGCAGAGCTCGAAAAAGAAAAGTCGAGCCAAAAGGGATTAAAAAACAAAAAAGGGAAAAGAGGTAGAAAAAAACACAGAAAGAGGCTGTTCCAGCTCTGGCTCTGGGCTCTGGATTCTCGATCTCGATCTCGCGTTGTGTGAGTACATGTACAAGGTGTTTTTGGCTAGGGTTGGGTTGGGTTGGGTGGTGAGCTTTTTTGATGGGTTTGTTTGCGAAAATGTGGAGTGTTGGAAAGTTTGGGTTGTGTCTTTCGTGTAGAGAGAGGATTTTGATTGCTGAGGGAGTCAAGAGTGTTGAGAGTGAGACGCGTGGGAGAAGTTGTCATCGTCGTCGTCGCCGCCGCCGCCGCCATTGCCGTTCCGCCTCGTGAACCACGCCAATGTCCTGCCGGTTTCCTCCTGCGCGTTACCATCAATTGTCCATCTCTTCCTCTTGTTACCCATGTTTCCAGCTCTCATCTGCCCTATGTTGAGATTACCACTCTCCCATTCCTGCCTGCTCCATCTTGTCCTCAGTTTCTTGCAGCAGCATCACTGCTTTGAACGTGAAATGCAAAGTATGTTGAATACATTTCTCTGCCCAGCCTCCACCCATTCCCCGCCTCTTTCTCGTCATAATCTCCCATGGCTCTGGCGGCGACTTCGCAGTGTTGTTGATAACGATTTGATATGAGAAAAGGTGGATTTTTAGTAAACGTGAAAGTGGCAGTCTTTTAAAGCCCCTCTGAACTCCAGCCGTAAGCATCTGCGTATCCAGAGTGGCCGGCTTGTGATTCTCGCTTGCACAAGAAAGCAAGAGATGCTTCCAAAGCCAGGTCAGTGACCATTTGACAAAGGGTTAAGAGTCATGAGGAAACAAAATTAGTGCTGTTGATTTTTGTGAAAGATGACGCCAGCCGTGTCTCCGCCTTCTAAGAGTAAAAGCCTTGCGTATGCATGTGCAGCTGATTGCTGCTTCTGTAATCAATCGAGTTGGCCTCCAATAACTCAAGCCAAAGACAAATTGTTGTGCTCCGAATTGAACGCCAGTCTGTGCATGTGTGGGGGGGGGGGGGGG